>KZ538020.1:142335-205830 GCA_000934665.2 Catajapyx aquilonaris
CGGGCGTGGGTACAGTAATTATTTTGAAGAAATATTTGCCTCCAAGGTCATGAGAGAAATACAACTTGCGGTGCGTTGGGCTACACCGGTGCTATGTAACGCAAACCTAACCACCTCCCCCACACATTATTACGCCATGATGAGACGACTCTCCTTCCGACGAGTTGTGGGCAATTTATGAACTTAGCCTCGTGATACTGTGATGATGCTCCTGAAGCTGTGATCTTTATGCGTTATCGAAATGTGGGGAAACATTTCATGTGGCGTCTAATTTCCATTGTTTATATTTGACCTAATATGCACGGGTAGAACCCTACAATTGAGGTTAGTTCTTGGTGCATGCAAGGAAGGAGCTCCTAATAATTGATAAAACCAGAGAGCGTGACAATGTGGTAAAAACGTACTGTATATTACAGTACATAGAATTTGCCAGAAAGATAAGCCAAGCGAGGGTATAAATTCTGTCACTGCTATTGCTTTGACAAGACGTACTGACGGTACTGTACAGTACACTATCATCCAGGTTACCTCCATATTAATTATAATTTTACTTCTATCAAATCTCGCTTCAGAGTGGCATAGATAATAATCACCCTCTTTCGGCAAGATTACTTGGGTATTTACTTCACAAAAGGAGACGGAAAGGCCAAGCATGTTCTTGTACGTGACATTGAAACAGTGACTGAGATATAACACTTGATTGAAAAATAATGTAATTAAGCGTAGGATTTATTTAACCACTGTACATCCACGGTACTTTTGAGTAATTTGTACATAGACTATACTTTCTGACCTAATGTCAAGAGGTAAAATATGCAATATGATTTTTCAAGAAGGCATAGCCTACTGCATATGTAACCTATCTCGCATGCTGCACTGTATATCTGAAGGGTCGACCAGTAATATAAAATTCCAGGCTCCATTTTATGCAGAACACTAACAATGTACAGTACTACTATACGTCATACACGTAGGTACCGCACTTTTGTTTTTCTTTGATTCAATTACATAATAAATTATTGATTGAGAAAATCAAGGCCATCCAGTGAAAAGTTCCTGAACTAACTACAAAATATAGAACAAAAATGTACCACTTAACATGATTGTATTGTCCACATTTAAGTACGATTGAATGCTTGACATATTACTAGCATTTTTAACATGCTCAAAGACACCCCCATGTAATCATGTAGAATGGACATTGAAAGTATTTTTTTTGGTGCCACATATCATCTGTAAATATTCCGGCCATAATAAAATGCAGTATGAAAATAAGTAAATAAATAAATAAATAAATAAATAAATAAATATTCAGGCCACATTTTCATTTTGTTGATTGTTGACAGCTAAAGTACACGTAAGTTCCACATGACTGCAAAACAGCATGCATTCATAGCTTAATATGTCACTAAATACGAAGTCGTCAATTTTTATGTGAAAATAATATGTTGCAAATTTGTGTTCAGGTCCAATAAAACGAAGACTAGTTTTTCAAAATTGCTTTGTGTGAGATCCCCAAAATCAAAATTCTCTATAGCAAATGTTGACGCGACATAAAATTATGCAACAGCAAATGACTATTAGTTTTGTTATGCATAGATTTATTTGGAACAATTCATAATCCAACAAGAAAGTTTCACAACAAGACAAATTTGCTGACTGCATTGTAAGGTTACATAATTAAATTGACTCCTTAAAATGTATGACATGTCTTGGCACTCAATTCAAATTGGTCACGCAATGAGTTCAGCATCTACAGTAATCTCGCCACACATAATGCACTATTTGATTAAAGCAAAAAATATACAGTATTCGTAGCAATAATGCAACATTGTGTATTTTTCTAAAAATCATCTACTTTCATCCTATGGCTTAGTATCATTCTTATGCAAAGGTAGAAGATAAAAGATGCTTTACACCCTGTATAATATTTTAATATCATCTGTTCATGTTTCATCTCAACCGTGGCCTCAAAAAATTACATCTCATTTACAGTTACCACACTACAGTAAACAACTACACACAATTACCCTGTTCCCTAAAGGTCTCTCCAACCTTAATGTTATGGGAGATGTAAAGACGAGTTATTAAAAATTAATACTGCTTAAGTAAAATGTGGAAGTCCTTTGACATATTTGGAAAACCTGCCTCCTCAAAAAGCAGCCAAGACCTTGTTTCCCAACCTGGCAAAATGTCGGCTCCAGACTCTAGAAAAACACTCTTGGCTGGGCTATACGCCAATCCATAATTACACTGTCTGGCTTTGCACACACTGCAATAAGGTTAGGATTACTAAAAGGGAACTGTTCTTCTCTTGTCCCACCCAAAAGCTACTGTGCCACAAGGCCCTAAAAAAGACATGGCTCCTCATTGAGTGTATTATGTTGAAGAGAGTGGAGGGCAGCAATATATAACAGGGTGGATGCATGTCTCACATGCAGCAGGGTACTGGTCTTTTGTAACCTTACTCTTTGGAAACTGCTTCAGAACCTTGCAATAGACACCCTCGTTGACTCTCTCTCCCCCTTCACTTTTACCTGGCATATGACTGCCACTGCTCTTACAAGCTGAGTAAGGGTTGGCCCCTTTTCAAAGAGGCAGTGTCCACCCCAGTTAATGATTACCTGCGGTGTCCACAGTGAATGTGCCGAGGCAGCATAGAGCATGACACGCAACAGAATGTCGGGTTGCCCAGAAAAGACTTGAAGAGGAATGGACCGTACATGCCAACAAAATGGAGCACTAATACCATTCGTTTCTCGTATAAAGCAAATGTGTAACCTGGCCATTTAAACATAATATACTCGTAACAACCCTAGTAGTTAGTGGTCTGTAATGTAGAATTCCAGCAGTTTGCACCCCAACTATTTTGGTGGATTACCAAAAAAGCCTGTAAATGTGTCATTCCGCTTGCATTCAAAAGGCTTTTATGCTGCAGATTTAATTACAGCTTAATTAGCGATAATTGCCATTCTTTTATGCTTCGCCGAAAATATAGCCAATGGTTGGCATACATCACAAGTCCTCTGAATTTGATTCCCTCTCCCTTATGGTCACACAGGATTAATTCAATACCAGCCCAATCATTTAATATTCGCTGTGTTCCTTTCAACACCACAATGTTTTTGCCATTTACCTGGTGAATCACTAAAGCTTCATTGCTTTTGGTCACTGATTTATGCAACACAATAACAACAGTTGACTGCTACACAGGACACATACTAGACACTTGCTGGACCATGTGAACAATCTGCAACATGCGCATATCAACATAAACACACACTCTGTAAGACTACAAACAATGCTCCTTACAGTAAATGCATGTAACTTAAATTAGGCTTTTATGCTGCATGCAGGGAAGGCAAAACAAAATAAAAAACACTAACAATAAGTCCGCTTCCACCATTATTATTTACACATAAATGGTACATTTTGAGTCAATTTCATTCAGTAGTATCCTACGTTTGTCAAGTGGTATCTTCAATTGGGTTCAGGAGAAGGATCCTACAAAATAAGGTGGAAATATAAAAATTATAATAAAATCAAAGTGTTACACAATAGTACACCATAATATGAAAAATAAATAATAAACAAAGTAAAAATATAATTAGTAATAAACAAAACAAAATTCATCGTTTGGTCTAGTACTGTACTGTGAAGATGTCTGAGTAAGAAAAAGTCAATGGTCTGAACAGCAAAAATAGTGTCGAGCAGCAGGAGTTATACAAGTTGTTCAACAACAATGGCCAACGATGACTCATTCCTACTTTAGTAATGAATACTAAGGTGAATATTTAGATAGTGACAGATAGTAACAAACTGATTTTAATGGAAAAGCCCTAATTATCAAGCAACTGACAACAAGCATCCAATAATGAAATCATAACAACACCTAAATTTGAGTTCATCTTTTAACTTATGAACTGCCCCATCATTCATTTCTATAATTATTGCTGATTATTGATTTTTGTAATATGACCTGACACCTTGGTTATTTTACACAAGTGTCGGTATCTCCAGGCACATGTCACTACAACTGACACACTTGCTACTGGACATTGCAATGTGGTGTCACAACTGCGTGAACATAACGGTGCATAAAATATATAACGGACCACTCTCATTATTTTGACTCTTCTTCACATACACACACCTCCATTGTTTAATATCATGCTTCAGTATGTAAATAAATAATCTGCAGCATGCACTGTGTATTCCACCTGTAACCTGTCATATAAAATACTGTCGCCCTTGTGGATACTGGTCGAAGTGTGAATTTCTGTCCTATTCCCCCCCCCCCCCNNNCCCCTCCCCCCCCATCTCCCTGGTCATGTGCATTGTGCCCGATGGATGATGCCGCAAGGAAACTAAAAACTTTTTGCGGGAGGCAACAAGACCCAAGAAGCAACGCTGGTTGCGGGGCCTGAGAATACCAATGGCAGTGGTGGGAGGAGGAGAAGGGATAGTGGCAAGGGGGGTGAGGGAGAGGGGGAAAAAAGGAACCCAAGTGGGATGATCGCGGCGAGTACGAAAACGGGGGTCCCCGTGCACCGGTTCAAGCGGTGCTGGGTCCGGCTGGGGGCAGCTCCGGAGTCCCAACCCGTGTCCCGCCCCAGGCCCGGACCCTCCCGCGTCCCCCTGACCCCCGTGGCGTCCCCCCCGGCCTCACCTGCCAGCCTGAGAGTCCCACGCGCCTCCACTGCCGCACCGCCGCCCACACCGCACCGGACGCCATCTTGGATACACACCAGCCAAGGTTGCCAGATGCGGGGCGGGAGCAGGCAGCTCTGTTCGGGGGAGAGACACCAGCTGTGAAAGGGACTCATTCGGTTCGAACTTGCCGCCAGGACACACCAACTCCTGCTGCCTGATCAATCACTCATTATGTGCTCACAAAAGGCTCACACCCGCTCACAACGCAGTGTGGCAACACCGCCTGCAAACACCAATAATAATAATAATAATAATAATAATAATAATAATAATAATAATAATAATAATAGCTAATAATGATGATAATAATAGATATGAGACTCCGAGAAAATAGTTGCCTCGTGGCTGAATAGGACTGCAGAAGTGAGGGGGTATTGTAGTGCTACTAGGCTAGTAGGGGATGATGCGCAATTGCCTACAGATATGTGAAGCAGCAGCCTTCAGCAGTCGGCATAGCGAGTCCACTGCAATGTCTCAATCGAACGAGATCAATAGACAGATCGCCGACATTCCCCTTTCTCGCTACTGCATCCAAGGCTGCTGTCAAAAGCCCACTTGGCAGGGATCCAAAAACCTCCTTTTTGTGTGTCTGTGTGTGCATCATGCTGCAGTTTTTTTTTACCAGCCACGCAGAACTGTATTAACTTACTTGACTGATTTGGTCATCATATATGGCAATAAACTGGTTGCTGCCTCGCTTCTCGTAGTTTACTTTTATATTACAAGTAATAGAGAGTGATTGGAAATATGACTGAATACGCGATTCAACAAGCGGAGGAAGTCTGTCTCTATACACTAGTTATATTACGCTGAGACTGTCTTTCGGGAGGTTCTGGATTCAAGTCCCGGTGCTGAACACCATTACCTGGATTTTATGGGGTCCCTGGTTCTTCCAGGTCAATTTTGATACCTTTTTTTTACAGGTGATTTTCCTCCATCCGGAATTCCGGTCAAATGTACGACGGACTTCCGAAATGACTTGACCATCCTTGTACACATTCTCAAAACTGAATGTTAAAGCCTAAGAACGTGACAAAGTCGATAAAACGCCTCCCGTAAAAGATATTGATTCCCGTAATGTAACAGGTGACAGATTTAAAAAGTACCTACAAATAAATGATTGTGATAAATAAATAATTTATCTGTATGATGGAGTGCCATATGATATAGTCGGCCTCCGGTTATCCGAGGTTTGAAACTAATAAATCAATGTTAATAAAAATATCTAATTTTACAATCCAACATTTATAATGAGTATTATATACTGTATATATACTGTATATATACTGTATATATACTGTATTATAGTACTGTATTCTTATCTGTTATGTATCCCTTTTGATTGTTAATATATTGTTTCTGTTGACGTCAGAATGTGTTTAATTAGTAGGCCTACAATAAACTAATCATTGATAGGCCTACGTATGTGTATGTTAAAAAACGTATATTATTCGCCAGTTTCACTTATCCGCGAGGCGGGTTGGAACCGATTTCCGCGGATAACAGGGAGACGACTGCAGCAGCAAGAAATTCAATATTGGTCATATTTTCTTATTGTAGTATGCATAAGTCTATCTGATATTAAAATTCAGTTAATGGTGGTGCTTTTAACATCTAATGCAAAAAGTGGAAGGGATGATTGCGGTTAGTTTTGTTTTAGTTGTTAAAGAGGTGGCTATTTTTTCTCTCTTGCATGTTTCACATATCACCTTAGCTCTCATATCACCCCGTCACGCAGTAAAACCAGGCCAATTACAGTGCAATAAATGAGAAAAATATACATAGTACCGTACAACAAAAATATCAGCTGAAGTTATATACCGTAATATGATATATTTAAAGGCTACGTTTCCTCTGGTATTACTCTTCTGTGATTTTTAAGGTAAAAAATAGAAGCTTGTGTGTAGCGGAATCTCTCCGTTATGGGAATAATTTCCGTTATAGAGAAGTTCATGATATATATTAGACAACAATAAACTAGACAAAAGACTATATATAAGGCACATTAACATGTCTCCAAATAATATTTTAAACACCGAATTTGTCGGAGTCACTGCCTACTTTCCGCCAGTCACGGCAATTTTTTTTCATCCAAGCGCTGCTGATGTCCATTTTTTGTCTCCATCTCGGATCTGCGAAATCTTCAAACGGCTTTCAATGCAGCATTAATAATTCCAAGATTAATTCTGGTATGCACAGGATTTTCCTTACTGTCTGTCCGAAAAATGATGTCCACTTCCGCGTTGGACAGGTTCCGCCGGGTTCCGCTGTAGTGGACAAAATGGATGTGAATTTCTATATCTTTGCCGGGACGGGCGGGACCTCAAATATTTTCCGCTGCAGTAATGCATTTTCCGCTACATCCATGGTCCGCTGTATAGACCGATTTTATATACTATATTAATTACCAACCAACGTGAATATACGGTAGAGACGTGGACTGGTAGAATACTGTAACTCTATACCATTACGGAGCTGTATAGACTTCTCTGGAGTGCGGTAGGTCTATTTATTCCTATAGGTCTAATACATAGTAAGCCTAAAAGTTTGATAGGCTACGCATCTCTAATCGGCGAGTCTCTAGGTCTAAGTCGTGGCAAAAACTCTCCATATTTGTCAATTTTCAACACCTAAGATAATTATACCTCTTTTGTGCTATGTGTAAGTATAGTAGGCGTAGCCGTGTAGAAGTAACAAATATGCAGTATTTCATGTACACGAAGAAAACCTGAATAGGGAAATCGAAATAAATGTCAACAATAATGATGCAAAAGTACCGGCAGTAGATAATTATGATTGATATCTTATTTAAAATTCTTATTTTAATTCATAATAATCTATGTATTTCTGCACTGCAGTCATAAATCTCATAAAGGAAGAAAGTAGCATTTACAAAACTGCGACTCGTTACTGATATTACTGTACGTACACATGATATTCCCGAAACACCATGATTAAAATAATAGCGCAAACAATAATAATGTACAGCGCGGCAGAATAGACCTGAAATGTAAGATTAAATTATGTAATTAAATAAATATCACAGCAAACGTAGAGATGAGCAACTCCGAGTCCGACAAATAACATAATATGGTATTCAGATAATATTCAAGCGGTTCCGCGCAAAGGTGAGTTTAAATCATGCACTTTAAATATTTAAACAGCATATTTTAGGAGCCCGCAGAATTAATGATAATAACATAAGCACCGCTGTAATAACCTCTGCCACGAAATGCAGTGCGTTTGTATCGTACTAATTTCACTTCATAATATCCCATTGTAGTCATAAATCTCATCAAGGAAGAAGACAGTATTTACATAACTGTGCGCCTAATATTCGCCACTCACTGTTGGTAGGCTACTAGGCTACGTCTACGTACCTATGTCAAACCGGCAAAAGGGCTCTAGTATCAACAGTGGTAGCAGAATATCTTCACGCAGGACCTAAAAATAATAATAGCGCAAGCAATATGCAAAGCACGGCAGAACAGATTCCACATAAAATTAAATACGGTAAAATTAAATAAATATCACAGCAACTCCGAGTCCGACCAAGATCCACCAGCATAATATTCTATGATATTCAGATAACATTCATACGATTCAGTCCTCCGACGTGTTTAAACCATTCATTCATTTTAATATAAACCGCATATATCGGAAGTCCCGCAGAATACCACATCTGCCACGAAATACAGTACTTTCGCTCTAGGGTTACGAGCACGGGGGAAAAATACAGGGTAAATACTTTTCGTAGCTGTCAACCTTGCCTCCAGATGATCGGTGAGGTATGTCGAGCGCGGGCTGATGCAACGGGGCGCACGCGTATCAGTCTGGGCGGGGTGAAGTAGCCAATCACAGCTTCCTGTACGAGCAAGGTAGCATGCCGGTACCGAATACCGGTCTAGCAATGAAGTTTACCCTAATTTATTTACAGATATATTGTCACTAAACACATTTAAAAATTAAGCAGTCAAAAACACAGTGATATTTGAAGCTAATAAGTGAAAATAAAGAGAGTGGGCAGCAATGTTCGGTTGGCATCCTGGATTCGGTTTGAGAGTCAAAGATGGCTGCGAGCATGGACTTCCTTGGTTTGAACAAGAATAAGCTTTGGAAGGAGCTGCAGGAGAAGCGCGGGGAGAAGGTGGAGGCCAGGCGATGCAGGGCCCTCCTGGCCGCCCACCACGACTCGCTTTTCGTATGGGACGAGCCCTCCCAGGCCGTGCTGGTCCAGACCATCCCCAGACCAGACCATCCCAGCTCAAGCCCAAGGGTTCAGGTAGGCAGATTGTACTCTTGTTTCTGCACGAGGCGTTTGGACTGGTGGTCAGGCGATGCCGAAAATCGTCAGGGTTGACTTGAAGGTGTGCTGGTCGCAATACTTGCGTAATGCACTGGGCATGGGGAGTTATTTGGTACCGCAATCAAGTTTCTGAGTCACTGCCATTGCGTCTTATCATTTGGAAAGTGACTGTTGAAACTACAGTACATTCTGGTTAAGTGGGCAAAGGACTAGGTTCTGCGCAGAAGTCGCAGGGTCCAGTTTGTGATGCGGACAGTCACCGGCAAATGTTTCTGTACTTCTTCTGCCTCATCAAATGCTGAGAATGTTGTCAATAAATAATCTGTACCTGTTTTACATTTGTGAACATGATCATCATTCATTTAGTTAGAACTGGTTTAATTATTGGACAGCCTTTTACAGCTTGTAGCAATAAATTGAGCTGAATTACGCTAATGTCCAACATAAATGGTGCATGGAGTGTACTTGAATTGAATAATTAAGTGCATACTTGCTTTCATATTGTTTTTGGTTACTGAGATGCCCTTTTTGACATTACTTTTTGAGGGGCATTTTAGGGTGCTGTGGCACTGGATGAAAAATATAACATGATGCAGATGGGAAGGAATGGGAGATGTGGGACTGAAGTGGCTCAGTGCCACATTTGGTTTCAGTTCATGCTACACTGGCCTTAAAAAGCCACACTGTACTGCAGTTGCAATACAGTACAACATACCCCTTAATGATGCTCTGTAGAATGTATGTGATGCAATGGCAAAGGCAGAGTGCTGAGCTAGTCATACTTACTCCTGAATAGAGAACAGTATGCTCTAGATCAGTGGTTCCCAACCTGTGGGTCATGACCCCCAAGGGGGTCGCAAAGGGTTTTCTGGGGGGGTCGTCGGGGTCGTTTTTACATTAACAAACACTCAACCACGAATTATGCAATTGTTTGCCTGATGTAAGTGCAACCATCTCATTGAATGTTGGGTTAATTAAATATTAGGTAGTGAAAATGTTTTGTTTGTCTTTACCCTATCAAAATGCACTTTTATGCAAATGTGATATTGCATGAGCAGGTGGGAGGGGGAGGTGGTCGCAAGTTAATTGGATATTATAAAAGGGGGTCGCGACTCGAAAAATGTTGGGAACCACTGCTCTAGATTCACTTCCAAACCTACACATTTGCTTCTCATAGTGTTCAGATTGACTTCACCTCAAGTAAAAGCAGCACTTGCGTTATTTTAGAAAAAGTGTCATATATTTTTGTAGTGTTGTGGCTGCATTTTCAAAACTCAATTTCTAGTGACTACTTCGAAGCATATGGTGAAAAATAACTTTTATCGATGGTGACAGTTTTAGAATTACTATTTCGCTACTAGTGTGGCCCTCAGGTGGGCATGATTAGTATGAACATGAAATATACCCTGAACCATTGCCACTGTGCCCCACTTATCCCCACCACCATCCCACAAGGTTATTTTTGTATGTGATAGCTTTGAAACACTCTTGGACTCAAGTCATTCCAGGCTGAATTAAATTGACATACCATATAATTTCATAGGACGCAGACTTTGTCATGCCTGCAGGATTTTTTTTTGTAGTATTGAAGAGTAAAATGAAATATGATTATAGTGACACATTAATCACTGAACTTATGCAAGTGGTGGCAAGGTGTTGCAGTGGTTTAGCCTGCAGCCGATGAGGGCATGCCGTAGATGCTTTTATTAGAGGTGACTGGATCAAGGAACCTGACTTCTAAATAAACATAGGGAAAAACCTGATACATATGGTAGCATGCGGGGGGGGGNGGGGGTATTATTAATGAGAGATTGGGGTGGGGGGGTGGGGGGGATGTTATTGTGGGGAAGAACACTGCCAACTTATTCTTAATTTGAAATACATCTGTGTTGAATTTCCACTTCAATCAATAACACTCTGCTTACCACTTCCTCACATTTAATTTTATTGTAGTTGCCACAGGTAGAGTGATACAATCCGGTTTCATTTCACAAAAGGATAGTTTTTAAATTACTGCACATAAGAAGCTGTATAATTGATATAAACCGAATTCAGGAATATTAACAAGTAACGAAATACATTTTGGGGTATCTAAGTTTTTAATATGTTCTCTAATGAGTGAAAATGTGGACTTTTTTGTGTATTACCCTGTGATAGGGTCTTGGGCCCTTGTATGGGGGAAGGGGAATAAGTTCTCAAGGGAGGACGTTCTTAAGTAGTCATTTCTGACCCTCTTAAATACCAGACATTTTCTCTTGGCCCTGGGCAGAGAAGGGAGTGCAATTCTGCCTGGACATGTTGGGTGAAAAGCTGAAAAAGACCTGACCAAGCAGCGGTGACGGCAGGGATGGGATTTGAAGCCCAGACCTCCCACTTGGCTGGCCAGTAGCATAGCCACTAGACCACCACGATCCCCTGAAAATGTGGGCTTGAAAGTTATTTAATATTATGGTCACAGAAGGCAATAGGAACCTGCAATAATATTATTTGCAATTTTAATTAGAGTGGCAGATGATCCCATTTTTTTCAGTGACATATTATTCACTAAAAGTAACTAAGATAAGATTAAAATGTTGAGTCATGATTCCCAATTAAAACACCCCATTTCAGGCATTCACACATTGTGCAATAATTAGTCATTGAAGGAACATTGAATTTATTAAATGAGAGTTTTAATGAGCAATATATGACTCAAAATTTGATCATCATCTGCCACTGTCATAGAAATTGAAGTTAACATTTTGGCAGGTTCCTAGTAGTGTACATTATGCGACTATTTTAAATGTGAAAAATTGCGAATTATCCACTTTCAATCCCAAATTTTCTTTCCTCAGAGAACAGTTATTAAAAATTCACTTATTTTTTAAGGTAATATGATTATGAACACTTCCACTAAAAATTATCGTGGTGCACTGCAAAATCAATCCTGGAAGGGATTCATAGTCATAATATGCTTACACACTATAAACATACATGCTGTAAAAACCAGAACTAAGTTGTGTGAAGAATAATCTACCAAGCTGTTTTAGAGGTATTCATAGTAATTCATATGTGAGCATTATTCTTGTGTCGCACAGTATCAAGGATAAACCTCATGGACTCCTTTCGTAAGGAAGAGACAGTTTGCCATCTTTTTTATGTGGCTGAATTGTTTAGAGAAAACAAATCCATAAATAATTGGAGATAAAATTATCCAAAATTAAGTTTAATAAACAGGTTATGAAATTGTTGCCTGTTGAATAGAAAGCGTACATGTGAAATGAAGCAACTAAAATTTATGTTAGCATAATCACGACATGCAGAAGCAACAAGCCAGCTAGTAGTGAACTTGCCGTGTGTTTTGACTTTCTCTCTCTAGCAGTCTTTCTGATGCTTATTATTCAGGATGGTATTTTCTTACTAGTTATATGAGTATAATATGCTGAAACTGACATTTTTGTTATGTTAGGTTCACACTGCAATGCAATGTAGGGATATGCTAGCACGCCTACGGAAGAGTGTGACATCCAAGTGCATTTTATTATGCAACATCCACAGTAACCTGTGAATCTGAAATTAAAACTTGTTCAGATGCATTGTAATCAGTTGTTACTGGCAAGTGACAAGTTATGTGCATGAAACGCATATGAATTGTGAAATTTGCCATCCCTGACATGCTGCATTGAGGGTTTATACGCCAATATATTGAATAACTCTAACGTGAGTAATGAAGATTCTAATCAACACTGGGGAAATGAGAAAGAAGAAAAGAACACGGGGAAGTTTAATTAAGAAATGAATAAATTATTTTTCTATAAACGTGGCGCGAAAATCAATTAATTTTGTTCAGTCTTGGAAAGTTTTAAATTCGTTTTAGGCTATTATTTTGTATAATTTCTTACATTCATCGAAAGATAGGTGTTTATAAAAAATTATTGTGGTGAGATGAGAACACTATTGTTTGAGTCCAGCAGGTTAGGCACAATTTTAGTTCAATCTCGTTGTGTGAATGGGGAAAGTGGGCGAGTTCAAATACACTTGTTAATAAGAAACAGGTAACACTGGAAGGAAAGATCCAGGGCTGGAACTCGGTCAGTATTTTACGTAAAAGTCCGTAATTCCATGCAAGCTCCGTATTTTCCCGTAATTTCGTCAAAAAGTCCGTAAAGTCCGTATTTTTAGTGGACTGGAAAGGTAGCGTTTTGAAATCATCCGAATTCTTATGGAATCACTGCAAAAATAACGAATAACGCTCAGGCTCGGCACTACGGCACTCTATGTTGAACCGCGACCCACCGAACTTTTTTTTTGGGGGGGGGGGGGGTGTGTATGACTCTTATCATCATTATTGGGCCTACTACATTTTAAAATATACAGGGTCTTTCAACTTTTTTGTCCGAACAGTTATCGGAAACTTCCATGTAGCTGCTACTTTGTAAGCAGTGACTTGCAAAGTGTGATTTTTTGGAGGAACGGGGAATATTCCCTGCGAATCGTAGGTTGAAGTGGCATACGTACTGCCCGCTGAAAATTGATGGTCAAGCCTGGAAAAATGAGGGTCACACATGCCATGGGATGTGTGACCCTCTTTTTCCCCATTCCCCTTTCCTCCGACAAATCACAGGTTGCAAGTCACTGCTTGCAAAGTAGCAGCTACGTGCAATTTTCCGATAACTGTTCGGGCAAAAAAATTGAAACACTCTGTGTAAGTGGAATCTAATTTCGAGTCAACCACGCCTGTCCCTAGAACATAGCATATGCCATATGGTGCTCATTTCAGGTCATGGTACATATAATGCAAAATTGTCAAATTTCAAGAACTTCCCCACCCCACCAGAAATCGTCTCGCGCCCCACACTTTGGGAACCGCTGGCTGTAGACTATAGAGTGTATTTGTATTTTAGTAAAGCTTTCACTTGAAAATATTGTGTAAAATAATTTATCCTTTAAATCCGCAATTTTTGTGTGTATAATAATAATAATAATAATCCTGGGATAGTGATTTCACCCCCAAATGGGGGTATATCACACTGACCTTTATTTTTGAACTATTATACAATATTGGAACCTATTATAGTTGAAGCGCCCGGGCCCACGGGCAAGATGACAGGAGGGGATGTGCAAGGTGCAGTGCATCTGACGCTGTGGCCATTTTTAGTGAACTTCTTCGGGTGGTTTAGTCTGTCGAAATACCACCCGAGACGAAGCCAGAGGTGACCCTGAACTCTGCACGAGATGAAGGGGGTGTCCCCAGGTTGGGATCGAACCCGGGACCTTAACATTCGTGGGCGCATACGTTACCGCAGCACCACTCCGCCTCCCCCTTTTTGTGTATATAGTTGCCTATAACCCAGTTCCAAGGTCAGTAAATAATGGTCAGTGATTGGTCAGTAATTTTGCCTTAAAAGTCAGTAAAGTCAGTATTTTGAAGGGCAAAAACCAGTTCCAGCCCTGAAGATCTCATTAGACTAACTCGTAATATTGCTGTTCCTCACCCACCACTGTAAGTCTAATGTATATATGGCATGACTGAGGCGTAAATATCACCGCACATATTCGGTTAGGTGCTTGCTTGGGTGCGTATAGTGGAGATTGGAAGATTGAACCTATAAATAACGCGACTATAATTGTAGGAAGCAATTTGCGGTTCTTAAGTAACGATAATAGGGGCGCTGATGAGACAATTTTAATTTCAATTTCCTACATCTGGATCCTTTCCATGAGGCAATATTGGTGTTGAGATACCATTTAGGTTCGATTGGATGAGTTTCACAGAGATTCGCATTGGATTGAAATGAAAATTTCTTTCCTTATTCATCCGGAGCCCTTTTCCACCCACCAACCAGCAAAAATTGCCTGAAGCAATGGCATCAAGCGGAAGATTATCCGGACGAATAAGCCTACTGGCTCTGCTGCCTATGTGATTAAAAATTAACCTCATTATGCCCTCCAGGCCGACTTTTACCTAAGGATTAATGAGAGGTGGGGTTGGGCTGGGCTGGTGGGATGTGGTAAGGGGGGGGGGGTGGGGAGGCAGGGAAATTAACAAAATTAAAGGCAGGGCCTGGATAAAAGTTGCCATATAAAAAAAAGGAGTCCCGACTGGTGATAGGTGCCCAGAGTCTCTCGTTTCTTTCGGACCTTTTGCACTTGCGTCATGCATTTACAACTGGCTCTGTAACGGCATACGGTCAATCGTCTCATGTGGAGAGTACCTTGGGGTTATGCAACAGGCATTGCGGCCAGTTTCCATGATGATAGACTGAACGGGATACCTTTTCAGGAAAGAAAATTTAAATTTAAGAGTGCTGCATTTTTTGGTCCATGTTCATCAAAGTAAATGTGATAGTCAATAGAAGGTATGTTTTTGCCATACTTTTCTACATATCCGGTTTCCTAGGTTCCTGTATTGTTCAGGCGTCTGTTCTCTAGCGGTTAGTTAACACGGAGATTGGAAAAGAAACACAAACCTTTTCAATGCAGGGAATTTGAAACCTGCTACAGGATTAGTGAGATTAGTCAAAGCTACACGAATGTCTTTGTCGACTTCTGTGAATGTCAGGAAATTTTTATATCCTACTCCATACTTCTGTGACTTACGGTATTCTCCTTTTAAGTTGTGTTACATAATTCCTGTAATTCTAGCAGTTAAATAACACCATTTATCACGAGTAATTAGTGTTTTATCATATGAAAGTTATAGCAAGGCCTGAAGTACATGCTGGAAAATTTGACCCGGCGTAAATTGTGCATATATAGGATTGTGAATCGACAAGAATCGAGAAGGGGAGTTCAAGGGGCGAATTTACTCCGGGAGTTATCTGGGAGACTATTTTATACTATTGATATGCAAAGCAGGGCGTGGTTGTGTTGAGGGGGAGAGGATTTGGTGGGGAGACGGAGTAGGGGGAGGGAGGATTTCTCCAACTTCGAGCAACTTGTCATAAAAATCGTGCTTATCTGAGAAGAAATACAATGATGGCCCCCTCCGCTTCCAAACGAATGGAAATCAACTTTTGCCGCGCTGGAATATTTTACTTTTTTTTTTTTGTTTGTTTGGAAGGACGCTTCTGTACTTGTTCTTCTCCACCCATGCGGTGCACCACCCCCTTCCGTCACTCATCTCCCCTTTTTTAGACTTTTTCGAGAAAAAAGTCTTATAGCACTGATCTGTCTGTCTGTGGACAGGTATCAGACAGACAGACAGAGCCGTGCTATAAGACTTTTCTAAATTTATTTTCGGGTTCCGGGTTCACTCTATCCGCCCCTTCCCCTGGCTCCCCCCTCCTCCCACCGCCCATTCTCCTCAGACTGTCCCTTTCCCCCTGCATGCGTAAACATTAAAAAGTCTACTCGAATCACGCTCACGTGATTTGCCAATCTTTTTGATTTATACTTTTAATACTTGATGTGCTATGGAGCCCAAACTGTTTTGGCCACTTTATCCTGGTCTTGAAGCAACCCTTCACACACACTTCCTCACCGTTGGGCCTTTGCGAAGGGTTGCTTCAAGACCATAGTAAAGTAACCAAAGCAATTTGAGCCCCATAGCACCCTGCACTCTGTATGCCTATGACTTCATGTGGTATTTATTTTGTCATTGTTTTCACTCGACACAAAGTTCTGTTTATTCAAAATAATTACGTTCAGGTCGAAATAGTCAAAGCCAGGTGATAATGACTAGGTTAAAGATACGTACACATCTAGAGGCTTTAGTAGATAGAAAAATAACACCTTTTACTCGCCTGTTGATGTAACGATAAGGAATTAACGAATGCTCATGAAGCGATAATGAGTGAGCAACTGGGATGGCAGGGGGTTAATTAGGGAGTCGTTATGTTGTGACAGGGGAGTTACACTAACAGGTCGTCTAATTCCAGTGTAATTCAATTGACTCCCTATAAAGTACAATATAAGAGTTTGTGGATTCATTTTTACGTGGCATTTGTGGTGCACAGAGCGAGTCTCTGCGCTTTGTTTGTAACTGCTATAGCGAACTGTGTGAATTACAAGTGGAATAATAAAAAAGCATATCGTGAAGTGAGGATGGTGTATATCTGCAAAATTGGGCTGTAACGAATAGTTGAAAAGGGGAGGGTGGGAGCGGAGGCAATAGAAAATGATGAAGGCTGTGCTGGGGAATAAGCGCTGAAAGGTGACGGAAGGAAGAGGCGAGTCCTTTGTCTTTGGGCCAGACAAAGAGTTGGGACACTGCTGGCTTCCGGTGGCAGTCGCACTCCCGCAGTTAGGAACGGGGCAAGTGCGGGACCCTAAAGGTGGGCATAAATCGGAGGCTCCTCTGCTGGCTGGTTGGCCCACCCCTATACTACCAATGTGCCCCCCTTATGCGCGACCCTTTTGTGGAGACGTCTTCTTTGCTGGGCTCGATCCATCATCGCACCGGAAGACATCTTGCGCGACCTTCCTCATTGCGGCCGCGATTATCATGGAGGGATACAGTCTCATTTGCACTCGGCTGCTTCTTGGTACAGGGTGAGGCCAAATAAGGCTGCACGACTTTGGCATAAGCGTTAGGATGGAACTTGATCAATGGCACAATGTTCATGTTATTATTAGAAAACAGTAACTGTTTTCTAATAATAACATGAACATTGTGACATTGATCAGTTCCCTCCCAACGCCTATGCCAAAGTCGTGCAGCCTTATTTGGATATTTTTGGATATTTTGGATATATTTTGTGGATATATTTGGATATGTTGTAGGAGATCAGGAATGGTCCGATAATATTGTTGCTCAACGTTTTGTTTACATTGCAGGTAATTGAATATTGGACACAGGTTTATTCCATCCGAGGGAAGAGACTTTTAAAAAGTGTTCCAATACCTTTCTTCAGACACTTTTCACAGATCAATGTCAGCCGATGTTCGTCTCCTAAGGGATATTATAAAGCTACTACTGTATCATGATTGAGGACATGTGTCAACTCAAATTAAGGGAAAAAAACTTTGATTATCTATACATACCTTTGCACTGAATAATTTGCCTTCTACCCTTTATTACAAGCTGTCCGAATGAGAGAGCATTTCTGAGAAACTCCCTGCTTCCAACTTGCGCCTCCAGCTCAGTGTTTCCCCACACCATCCTCACCATTGATTGATTCTGGTTTAGGAGTCAGACTAACCGGTTGTGGACACAACGAGTCATTCATTAATGATGAAAGGCCCAGTCGAATGTAGTCGGAGAAAAGGGTAGGTGGAAAGCAGGGGGAGGAGAAGGGGAAGGGAGGGGGGTAGAAAGGGGGAGGAGTAAGTAATGAACTGTGGAGGAATGAAGCATAAAATGTTGAATGAATGAGTGGAGAGGATGGCGACAAGTTAGTGGCGCTGGGCATTTGCATGGTGGCTGCAAGGCGGATCGGAGGCGCGCCAATTATGTATGCATTATTTGGCAGGCCCAACGCCAAGCCTTTCCGAGCACAACTTTGACACAAGGAGCTTATATCGGCTGTCAAAGAAGCGAGGGGAGGAAGGGAAGGAAGGGGGGGAAAAAACGGAGCGGCGAAGTTATGGAGCGTGAATTTGGAGAAAGAGTGGAAGAGACCATGATCGTGACGTCACAGTGGAGCCAAGGTTTACACCCCACCACACATACCCGAGAGGACCGGGACCATTACGCACTGGTTTACTACTGTTTGAAACAAGCTCAAGTCGAAGGCTATAACTTCACGCGGAAAATTTGCTCATCGAAATACTCTGCAAAAAAAAGGCGTTAACAGTTGATTTAAAGGGGAGCTTCAATCTGGATGGGAATGGGAAATTTTCTGTAGTGGTAGTAATAGACACAAGCTAGTAACGTGCACTGTGTGACGCTTAAAATTGCCAGGTACATCACATCCAACATTGATTTTGCGACAGCAATATGGGTTGTAATGAAGTGGTCAGAAGTTATTGCCTAATGACCTATGAAACTGGGGTATATACTGTACGTGCAGGGAATGCCATAAGTATGCCGCAACCAGATATTGAAGTCCGAGCCTGATCAATGGCATTTTCGAATGATACGCGTTCTTTTTTTCCCCTCCCAAATTCGATGATATAACCCTTCCAATATTCACATGAGCTGCATAGTTTGGATTCGAATGAAAAATTTAATGCTTTGCTAACAATGATCTACCGCGTTAACAACTTTAATTGGCGCATATAAAGGTCCTGAAACTATCAGGGGAAAAACCGAATTGAGAGTGGATAAATTATGTATCCAGTGAATTGCCTCTTATTCACAAGAGCTTTTCAGCTCTTTGCGTATGGCACTGCTTGAACGAAAGTCCGGTAATGCCATGTTACCCTGAATTGGAGGCAACCGCACGTCTGTCGTACCGACGGCATATCCGTCTGGAGCAAATGGAGTGTTTCACTGTCACTATAGCATACTTTTGTTTATTAGCGTCTACTTGCTTTCACCAATTGGGAATGGCATGATAGGGAGTGCATCATGAATGGTGATCAGTTCATATTTTAATTAAAGTGTACTGAATGTAAGAGCGCATATAGGTCATTTGAACGCCATTGTACTTTGTCTATACCATCCTGTCAAAAGCATAGAATGCATTTTGCAACGCTTGCCTCTTGCGGAAATTAATTATTGGTCACCAGCACATTTAGAGAGTATATCTATTCAACACACTGTCGAAGGCTCCTATCAGCTGCCAGGCATCACATCTGAATAATTAGTCCAGTACAAGTCTGCAGTACCTCATTATTGTTGGCCTACTTTGTATATCACGAAGCATGTGCAATACATAAGCCTTTAGTAAAATGTATAGTTTGATGTTGCCCATCATTACAATTGAGATGATTTCACCAATTGTTCAGTGAAATGACAGTACTTTTCGTCTTCTTTTCTGCCAAGACTAGAAGACGTTTGAGTGACGTGTGATGGATGCGGCTGGTCTCAGAGATTGGCGTCATGCAGGCTTATATATACTAGCCAGCCCTTATAGAATCTGTGTGCTGCCTTGGCAGCGGGCAGCTTGGAAATGAAGCCATCTAATATGTAAATTGGAGCTTGGCAGATGGATAGATTGGGCGCGCCGGGCCTTAAACGTCGGCGGCGACCAATTATGTATTAATGGTGACTTCCGAAGCAAAAATGCAGGCGGATTTCATCGGAAGCGTTTTCATTAATAAGGAAAATCTCGTTCGCTGCCTTTCCTGTGAAAGATTGGGAGAGCAGGCCCGCTTGCTCGAGCGGCACGATGGATGGATGCCGCGAATCGGATGGTCGCTGCAACTTCCTGGTCTCCTTCCCGATTATTTTTATTCCCAGAACCGCTGCTGGAGACGGGTTACTTTACTGTATAGGATGGATTTTGCATGGCGATGAGTTTGGGAAACATTTCCGAGAAATGCGGTCTAAAATTTGTCGCAGCCTAAATATCAAAAGTTTACATAATACAAAGTCTGCTTCCGATTACTGATTAGCAGTTAGTTGTTGATGGGTATAATGTCCTCTTGGTTTACTCCTTTGTCACGATGTATGTAGGAATTTTCAGGCGTGTCTCATGACCAAAGAATCCGTAACTCCAACGCAGAGGTCATGGAACGACGTTAGTTGAGTAACGTCGTCAGCGAAATGAGGTCTGAGTATGAAATCTCGTGAATGACCTAGATGGATAAAAATCATCAGAATATGGATGCAGAAACCCCCCCGTCACGACCAAATACCCCCCCTTTTCTCCCCGCAAATCTCTGGCAGCCGCACCTCTCTGCTAACCTGATTTGGCGTAATTGCCGAGGAAAGTTGTCCATCCCGGCGCACATATTGAATGGTCCTTCCCCATTTCCTTGGCTTCCTCTTCGATTGCTCCCTGGCAGGAGGAGAAGCAGCAACAAGAGTCCCCTCCCACCCACCCAACCAAGGCCTCCCTCTCCCCCGCCACCCCCCCTCAAAACTAGAGAGGCGGTTGTACAGCTTTCAGATCCACGGTAATTATTGACGAATTATGGAAACTGCGTTCCTCGAATCGATAAGATGTGAGGGGGGTAGGATGTGGGACGGGGAGGTGGAGAGAGGAGGAAGCTAGAGAAATCCTTTACAATTCATGAAGCAGGCGACATAGCTTTATACAGAATCAAACGGGATTGTTCGGTCCAAGGGATGTCTGGAGCTTGGGTGACGTCAGAGTGTGCCTGGGGAATTTCAACCGGCACGTTCGCACTCGGTACTGCTCGGGACAGGAAGTTTGGGCAAAGGTGTATTAACCAATATGATGATTAGAATAATTTAGCATTTTTTTGTGCAAAATTGTCATATGCATATAGGGCAAACTGCTGATTTTTCCAAAGGTGTAACCAACTGTTGCAGCATGCTTTGGTGTTTCTTCGTAATGTCAGCGATTTTTCCGTTTACTTTGGTTCCTATATAATAATAAATTATGTATAATTGAATGCAAATTGTTCATCGAATTGTTATGCTGGATTTTGACTTTACTTACTGTTTTCCGGAGATAAATATGAGAATAGTGTCTGGGTGCTTAGCGATTCGTGAGGGAATTGAGGTAGGTTTTACTTGTTTTTTTGTTGGCAGTAGGTAAACAGATAGCTCGTTTTTGTGCAATGCAGATTTTTTAGTGGCAAATAATTTTTTTATTTCACCCTGAAGCAAAGAGCTTGGTAAATTTTTATGTGACTGACAAAACAGTACCTTTGTTTTTGTTGCAATGCATTTTCCTGCATTGCAAACTACGCGACTGTCAAATTGTCCAAGCTTTTTGCACAAAAAAATAAAAACAGGTCGCTGCTTTCAATTTGTCATTTTCGACAGAAGAATTTGTGCGGTGAAAATCATGCCGAGTATCTGGGACATCACATCACCGTGTTCAGTTGCATATTAGGCCTACATGGTATTGTCAAACTATACAGCATCTTTCGACATGACGATTCACAGCGATAATGTAGGCCTATATTGACATGGGGGAATTAATGAATGACTTATTTAACGGGTTTAGCCGAGTCACTTTTCTACGATGGTTTGCAGTGTCCTGTGGAACTTATAGCGATGAGTATCTAGGATTCCGTGTTATGCAAGATGCTGCGTATAAATTTGCGCATCGACTGGCGAGATTTTACTGGGGGTCTGAAGCCGAGGTGAATTAAACAGATCGGATCTTCAAACACGTAAGGGAGAACTTGCGCCTCAACATCTCTTAATTACTTCATTAAAAGGAATTCCTAATTCACTATCGAGTTTGCAAACGTTTTCTGTGTGCAGATGATTACTTTGTTATTCCTAAAGTAAGCAGCAATGTTCGGAAATGAACACTTAGCATAATTAACGTGCTGTGTGTGAGGGATTGAGGCTTGTTTTTAAGGTTTCTGGGAAGGTTGCTACTTAAGCCGCTTCTTACCAACCCTTCTTCAGCCGGACCAATCTGCAAGCTTGTATGGTGAAGCCAGCCTTCTTGATCTTTTTCGCATGTGTATAATGCTGATGCGAGCTGATACTGGATCGGTGGAGAGTGACCGCAGTGACCCCAACCCCCAACCGTTCGAGTTTGAAGCTGTCTAATGCCTTTGTCAATAATATTTATGATATTGCTCTTGGAGATTGCCGGAATCTGACGGCGAGCACAATGAAAATCAATTGCAAACACTTGCAGGAAGCGCGTCCCTATTGGATCCGGCGACTGCCAAATGAAAAAGGCGATAGAGTTCTGCTGAAGAGTGATTTGTTTCCCGCGCGGTATATGAATACTTTGCCCTGGCACAATCTATAGACTGGGCCATGATTTATGTTCACTCGCTGCTTCGGAATGAACCCTGCGGGAATAAATCACTAAATGGGAGAGTTTCCAATAAAACGCTTCGTGCTGAAGGACTATAGGTTCCGTCCCTCGTCTCTTTACATACAAGAGAAGGGAAAGTGGGGGGTGGAGGGGAGGTGGGAAGGAATCCCCCTCCCTCCAACGAGCCTCTGATACGGGTCTCCAGATGGCAGCTCCCTCCCGAGGATATACCATTCTGCCTAAACCCGCCTTGCTTATTCCAATCAGCCGAAAGGAGGATGATTTATTTCTGCCTCCGATCCTATCTGCGAATGCCAATTATTCCCCGCCAATTGCTCCATTCCTCCTCCGGGTCGAAAACCACAGTGTTCCAGCCAGATACGCTCTTGCGCTCGTTTCCAGACTGTTCCAGCAGTATCATCCGTGACAACTGCCAACTATCGCAATTGAAGGGAGACATTTTTTCGGGAGGTAAATGCGCGCAAATGACCGGAAAATGCAGGGTGGTGCGTTGCAGTTTTGATGCCAAATTTGAACTGGTGCAGGAAGGTAGGTGGTGTTGATGAAACGAAAAGTGCATTGAAAGCCTCCAAATTGTAATTTGGCGGCTTTCAATGCACTTTTAGCTTCAAGCTGCCATGCAGTTGCCTTGGCAGGACCGTTTACTATTTTATTTTATGTATTGCTTATTTCTAAATCAATTTAAGCCTAGAGCATCATTTTACGTGCGATTAGAGAAAAAAAGCAGTTGCCTCAGTGGCATGACTGTTTACTATTTTATTTTATGTACCGTATTGCTTATTTCTAAATCCAACAATGCAATGCATTTGTAAATTAATAACTATTAATTTACAAATGCATTGCATTGTTGGATTTAGAAATAAGCAATACATTAAATAAAATAGTAAACAGCCATGCCAAGGCAACTGCATGGCCTGCAGGTGCTTTTTTCTCTAATCGCTCGTAAAATGATGCTACAGGCTTAAATAAGTGGCGTCATAATTGGTTGTCTGCGGTGCATGACACCGTTTTGAATGGAATTGTGAACCCCCCATACCCTTTTGAAATAGGCGTCCGGAAGACTTCACCTACACCATCGCAGATGCTTTTCAAGCCTCTTGTGTATTGACTGACCGCGGAATTACATGGGCGGCGGACATTGGACCAGCTGTTGTGATATTACCTCACACAGGCGTAGCCCGGTCTTGAGGCGTCCTTTTATGCCGGAGCAACAGGGCAGTTTATCGGGCGTCATTGTGAGACGTCGTCTCTTTTCAGGTGTGCACAAAAGCCACTAGATGGCCGCCTTACCCTCAGGTGACAAGTTCTCCTACAGGACTTATGACGCTCACTTAGTTTGAATTCTGCCCTTAACAAGTTTTTTCCCCCTCCCCCTTTTTTCATTTTTTTTAAAAGAAACTTTCCCTGATCAAAGCTCCTGCTTCTTGGGTGAAAAACGGCTGACATTCGCGCATCAAAGAATCCGGCGTCACGATTGGTCAAAGCTGGGGGCTGTATTTCAGCGGAAATTGGTGATGAGACATGACGTTTTGTGAGGAACTGGAAGTGACAAATCTGCAGGCGCGACCTGCTGGAGGCTTGTAATTGCGGGTCTCTGACACCCGTATATGCGCTGGAATGACAAAGCATGTCAGGTACTCGGAGCTGTTACCTGTTCTTGATTCGGTATGCTGTGATTTTTTGGGGCCCGGGTAGATTTGGTTTACGAATGCATGGTCATCCGCATGGCCAAATTGAGCCGCCGGCACTGTGAATGTCAGTTAAAAACTGTTCTGACAATTTAGTGCCCCTCCTGGCCCGTCAAGGGAAGAACTTGAGTTGTGAGTTTCGTTGTTGATTTTCACGTGAATGCACGAGAATTGGCATGTTGAGGGGAGAGGGATTGGTACAAGAATGATATGAATACTGTATAAGCAGAAGTACTGTAACATGAATGGGTCGCTAGGAGGCCTATATGCTACTTTACATATCGTGGGCATACGGGAGAAATCCATGTCCAATTTTGGAAGTATTTACACCACTTATAAGTAGCATTTCATCTGCTCTATCGTCTGGCGAAGTCCATTTAGACCTAAAATTCATAATGAACCAGCAATCCCGGATTTATATTTTCATTAGCATGTAAACAAGTGAAGGGTCAAATATTGGCTGGTTTGTAGGACCAAGGCATAACTTCTGAAAAATGGGATTAGGCGACCCTACCCCTCCACTCCACACCATACACCCTAAGCGATCTGATTGGTGGAGAAGAGGGTGGGGGGCCTCTGATCCACCAATCAGATCGGTGGTTACAGTGCGGTACAAAAGAAATGCTATTTTGAAACCCTACCGCAGAGGTCGAAATCTTTAAGGCATGCCTATTTTTTGAGGTGTGAGTACTGTACGAGTACATTGGGATGTAATGATATATTTGTAATGTAAATATTTTGAGAGAGGTTGCAAACTATGATGTCCCCTCAGGGGTATACGGTGTTATTAGGCGCCACGGATGGGTATCGGGAACATGCGGGGAGAGCCCAAATGGAATCAGACTTTTGCTGGCCATTTTTCGGCGGACCCATTAGGGCCGGGTCTCGTGGGGGTGGCCCATGTCGGCCTGCCTGCCAGCCTGGTTGATGGGTGAGAGAGAGGTAGGAAAGGAAAGCGCCTTGAGGTGGGCCTAATCCGCCTAATATCGCGTCCATGTCAACAGGGGCAGCTTATTGGCCTCCCCCGCGCGGCGGCCCCGCATCCATTTTCCCCGCCCAAATCCAATATGAGTCTGTCTAACACAATTTAGATTGAGCGCCAGCATTTGTTTCCCAACACTTACTAAATCGGTGATTTTTCTTTCCGGCCAGCGGGCTTTCCCAAATTGCATTTCTGTACATTTTTTTCAAAGTCCCAAATTGGCGATTTTTCTCCCACTGAGGGGGGATGGTGGGAGGGAGGACGGAGGGGGAATTGCATTATCAAACTAGTCGCGGCGTTCAGGGCGCCTGATCAAGACAAATACCGATACACTGTCTATAGCGCGCGCGGCTTCATTTCGCACCGCCAACCAGCCCGCATTTGTAAAGCTCTTGCCGCCGCGGCTTTCACTTGTCTCCTTTTCCCCAGGATGGAGGGAAAGAGGGGGTGGAAAAGTGGGGAGGCGAAAAAGAAGGAAAAATTGAGAAGGAGGAAAAGGAGGCCGCCACATTTCTCCCTATAGCTTTCTTTTCACTTGGCCGTTTTAACTCCCTGTGACCAACTTTATGTTCCCCTGAGCCCCTGCCAAAGATGTCATTCGGAAATTATGGCCACTTCGGCCTTTACACGCCGCTTCTTCCTTCACGCTACTCCTTCATTACACTCCAGTCATGGATCCGCCTACAAGTTCGGATTGGAGAGTAAGTAGGAGGATACAATGAGGCAGAAGCGAAGAAATGACGGTGGAGAGCGTAAAAGTCGCTTTACGAACGGTTTGTTTGCCAGGAAGGGAGAGTATAAACGATGGCCATGCTTCATCTTGTTTGCTGGTTGAAATCGGACGGTGATGGGTGTTGGTCACCACTTGCATCGCTTGTTCGTGATGCCGTGCGAAATGTGTTGGTATTCAGCGATCCGCTAACCATTCCATACACCATATGCAGTTCATGTTGCTTTACTCTGCTACGTTGGTTTATTTATTTATTTACTTATTTATTTATTTATTTATTTGTAGCGCGCTCTATGATTGGCGGATAGGGAAAGAGCGGCGTGTTGTGCATAGAGAGCAAATTTTGATAATGGTACCGAGAGCTCCCATACACTCGAGGGCCTTGATTGGTGGAGGGCTGCCGGATGACGACGGGGGGCTTTTGAATCTCCGCCCGGGAGAACAGAGCAAGTGGAGAGCCACCCTGCCAATTGACACTGGAGCGCACTTTTCAGTTATCGAGAGCCGTTGTGCAGCGATCTGGCGTGAAATGTGGTCGTGTTTACAGGCCCATCTTGTAAATAGGTGATGAGTCGCGGGAGTAAATCCGCGCCGCCCAATTGGTCCTGACAGCCAGCCACAAGTGCTCAGGCGAGCACCGCATGCGAGGACCTCCGCTATATACGCCGAAACCACATTCACTGCTATCGCCTATCGCTACACGTATCTATGCGCATATACGGAACGCGGGCGAAGAGGGTGTCATATGAAGCAAGACATGCCGTTCCAGGTTGCTGGCATATACTGGTTATGAATATACCTGTCCTATATGGATTGCTGTTCTGAACTAATAGTGAGCCATGAGTAAATAAAAATCAGTTCAATTTCTGCGTACAAGTAATAATGGTGAGTTTTATTTCTACACCATGCAAATGAAAGTGTGGCTTACTTACACTGCGACTAGAGGCTGGAAAGTACCAATCAATGCGGCTATCATGTTGGGTTTCACTCTGCAGTTATTAGCAACTCCGGAAATTCATTAAAAGTGAGAGCGGTTAAGAAAAAGGAAAACTGCAAACTAGGGATGCCGAGTATATAGGTCGAGTGCCAGGATGCGTAGCCGAATCGTGTTATACGGCATCCATTAATGAGCATTTTGTGGCCGTATGAGGGGCATGACCAACTTCAGGAAAACATTTCTGTTTGATTTCCCGAGGGCTGTCATGATTAATGACATAAATTTTCACCCGGGTAGCTGATACATGGACTTGGGTGTACGCGTATGTCAACAGAAGTTTCGCCACGGCGACCACGCCCGTATTATGAATTTTACGTCTCTATAGTATATTGCGTTGATTGATTTGGAAGTAAGTCAGCCGTGCATTATAAGGCTTTGTAATCGGTAGCCCTGAATGTTGGGAGTGATTGGAATACGAGCACGTAAGATTTGAATAAGGGCCTTCCCTTTTTCGGAAGTATTACGCCTGCTCTTTTTCATCATGTTATTTGAATAGGAGACAGTTAATTTTATGGGCGAGCGGATGGCCGCCATAAGGCAGGCCGTAATGGCAGGCCGACGACTATTTCCTTCAGACGGCAATCGCATTTTTTCAACCTTTTCATTGTGTCAACATACGATAACAGTTTTCAAAAGACGTGCCGGCGGGCAATTAGGACGATATTGCCACTGCTTCCACCCTCCATTTTAATATTTGGCGATATATGCCCCACTTTCAACATTCCTTCTTCTAGCGTCCCTCTCGCCATCCATCGCCTCAAGACGCGGGCCTGGTCGTAATGTCAGATTGTGTACTCGACGAGAAACATGGCGTAAGTATGCTCCCACAGGACCTTATTGGAGTTGCATAGTTCGAATCACCGAAAGATGACCGGTAGATTAAAATGATATGTGAAATGCACATTTTGTGATTTTTAAAGGCTTCTGTAATTGACGCTGATTTACTGTGTGGCACAGCAGGGAAAACTACAGTACTGTCTAATATCATCATTTTATGCGAAATACGAACTTATCTACCGATGCAAATCGACATTTTTTTTATTGACATAACTTTCAGTTTGCAGTACAGAGTAAACAGGATAATGTAACACATTAATCTGTAATGTTTACATCCTGGTAAACGAAAATTATTCGCATTAGTTATACTCGTGATAATGTAATTCTTTTACGGATATGAAAGATACAAGGGTGCCGTGATTTGCTAATTTGTTCTTCAGGGAAGCTGTGGTGTTCGGCGTCAAGACGTCACATTCTCCGGAGGTTTTTAAGGATTTAAAAAAGCAAGACACACTGCGTAGTTCACACTATGAAACCAAGCAGTTTTATTTCGTGTACTGAATTCTATTTGTGCCATCTTTGTGGAGAATCGTAAACAGCTGAGATTGATTACGGGCCTGCGAAATTTTCCTGTATTTATTGCGTATATGCTACATAATGCACTGATTTTGATTTTATTTATTATCATTTATGAGCAAACATAGGCCTGTGTCGTTGTGAACATCGTTCGTGCAAAAGTGTCTGGATGGGCTTTAATTTCATCTGATTTCTACAAAGTAATTTTGAATATTTTTCCTTTCATTCTGCTAATAGTAGCATCCCGTGTTTCATCCAAACTGGTTTAGCAAGAGGAAGTGCATTTGACTATGCTCGGATTAAGAGTAAAAGTGACTAAACCTGTGTACTACTAGTGGCTTTATGTCGTTGAATATTACATACCGGTATACCGGCATAGTAAATGGCATATACACCCAGGTTTAGAAACGTGCAGTGCATGGGTGTAGCGCGTAATGCTATATAGATAACAGATGTAAAATGGATAGCTGTTGGCAAAGGCGGGTCGAGGGTCAACAAGCCGTTTATTCAGCCCTCGGAGCATTTAACGCGTTTTATATATACCTGAGCCCCGCATCGTATCTATCCATCCGTTTTCCCATGCTTGTAGCTATACTGTAAACGTAGGAAGGTGTGCAGCAGCGGCAGGGGAAGTCACCCATCCGTCAATTTCTATCCATCCATCCGTCCATAGGCCCATCCATCCATCTATCCATCCAGCCATCCATCCCTCTGCCGTCCAGTCCTGGGGGCCGCCCCTGGTGCCCGGCAGGCCCCCGAAAAAGAGAGAATGACAACAGCCCCAAGGGAGGCGCCCAGCTGCTGCCCTTCCTGTATCCTCAAGGGATTGTGTGTGGCTCTGTCCATGCGTGTTGTCACGTGATATCTGCATATGCCCTATAACCCTGGCCTGCCCCTGCCCCTGCACCCGCATTTATGCTTTTCACATCACTGCGCCCAATTCTCACTGTTCTGCCCTCCGCACTTTTCTGCTTCGTTTATCTAAAACAAACATGTCAACAGTTTAGGAGCTTCATTGCGGGCCTCATACAGGGGGGCAACAAAAGTTTATTTATCATGACGTCCCTGCTGTTATTTACGAAATATGCTGGCGATGCTGGGGTCAGATGGCATAAGTCACCATTCAAAGATTTCACGCATGGTGCGTGAGCGGTTTTTTACAGGCCCATTCACACAACCACTAATTTTTTTTACAAGGGAGCTAAAGCTGACTTTGGAAAAAGAAGTGGCTGTGGGAATGAGACTTCTTTACGTCTCCCTGCAATCCGTATATACAGTACGTGCTCCAGCTGAAAAGGGTTTGTAATTTTTAGGAAGTGCGGCTTTGTTCCTGTATGTCTACATGGTTGCATTTATACCATCTGGGCATAAATGCGACGCTTGATATTTCATGTAAGATACTTTATTTTTGCGATGCGATATGAGGAAGTAAAGGAATTTCTGATTACCATGACGTCGTGGAGTCTTACAAGAGAGTTTTCTTGGTAAATGGTCTTCCTTGCACGAACACCATTTTAAAGCATTAATGGATTTATTTTCGCGCATCTAATTTTTACGACATCGTAAAGGGTTTTATGCAGGTTATCACAATTTTTTCTCACAACCTTTCTACACCAGTTGATTGTTTCTGAGGTGGACCACCTAGTTATAAGGTGACCTTCCTATATGGGCGTGGCATCTCCATTAACCCATGTCGTTTGTTATGCAGATGTCTCCATCTAGTCGGTATCATGCCGACTTCCCTTAGCAGCTTCTTGGCCACTTGTAAGAAAGCTCTTGGCGGGAGGCTATACTCGGAGGGTGTTGGTTGTAAGAGGAAGGGTTTGCCAAGATGACTAGTTTGCAGGCAACGTCCCATGCCGGGCAATCCCGGAGGCCCGGAAATTTTCCGGGTGGGTCCCCGGCGAATCGGAATCTTGAGCCGGCGGCTGGTTGCTCCTTGCGGCGCCTAATTATTTCAGAGCTACGCAGATATTCTCTTTGGAAACAAAGTGAAGGTGACTTGGAAGGCCCCTTGAGTGGCGGCCCAGCCGCTCCTCTCATTGCCTGAACAAACACCAACGGCTTTGCTTTGCCTACTGCCTGTTTGCCCTCTGCTGCCTTCCCACGGCAAAGGAATGTCCTTCCGTCTCCCAAGAAGTGCGCCGATAAGTTTTCTCGCCTAAAAATAAGGGCCGTGTCCATCCGCCTTGTTTGCCCACGTTGCATACTCGTCTTATATGCCGCCGTCTTAATTTCACAGCACTCGGGAATACTAAGCAGACATCTCAACATCTTGGCCTTTGTCTCGCCTTCTCGAGTCCCCGCAACTCACTTAAGACATTAGGCTGAAGACAACAACCATTCACAGCTACTTCACTTAAACAAATGGCGGGCAAGATGCAAGCAAGGAGCCTCCGCGACTTGTTACTTCTCATGCGTCTGACCGCGCAACTTTCCCGCCAAATTGTTTGCTTGTGTTTTGTCTGCTGTCCAGAGTTGACTTGCCTCTTCAACAGCCGGCCCTTCCTGGAAACATACACACTTCTGAGTGGGGATAAAATTGGGGATTTTCCTCCGTTAACATAGCTCACGTGCTGCCCTACCACTGTGAAAGGCTGACCACCACGTTGAAACTTGCACTTCCCGCCAAAATGTGTTTTGAACTCAGGGACCACAGAGGACGGCTGCTTGTCTTTGTTTTAGTTGCATCTCTTAAGACCATTCAAGTGTTTTTGTGCTCGAAACAGTTGAGTTCTTGTTAAAGATAAAATGCAGCATCTGTATATATTATGTTTGAAATATGACCTATGATTTATTTATGCTTGAATGGAAAGTAATCAAACTTTGAACTATAGAATTTATCAGAACTTCTAGCCCAAAATATGTTCAGATGCAGATGCAGTTGTGAATATGGCATTTCCTTAGAAAATGCAGTGGTTTCATTTGATGTAAAAAAAAATTGAGCTGCAGTTGATACCATATAGTTCTCCTCCCCCTGGATATAACCCTTCCGCAACCATCTCTGTATGTTTTTACCCAGTTTTTGACACCGTATTTCGGCGTAAATCGAGCTCCCTTGCCCCGCAGCTCTGTAATGGCGGTTCGGTGGTATCACGTGTCACGATCCCGGTTTATCGTTTTATCAATTGTATTTTTTTGTGACCTGGGACACATGTCTGGCGTGGAGAAGAGCAGCTGTTGCGGCAGTCACATTGATAAGCAATGCCATTTCAATATTTCATTCCGGACACATCGTCACTGTGGCTAATGAAGTTAAGTGATTTGAGTTGCTGGCGGCGGACTTTCACTCCCGGCCTCCGATTTTGCCAATTTTGAATCCGGAGCCTAGGCGATACAATTATGCGCAGGGCTATTCGCGGTAATAAATATATGGCCACATACGGAGCCTGAGCCCGGGCTCTGATTATTTTTTCATTATTTTGCCTATTTCATATTTTTTTCATAGCGTCGCGCAGATAAATTTTCAGGTTATAATGTTGGGATGGTTACTGCAGTGTTTCGTTATTGCGGTGTCAGTTATTTGGGTCTGAACTAATTGTGTGCTTGTAACCGTTTATTAGAGAATGCAAGTAGTTATTGTTTATTAGTATTTAATCACGAAATTTATGCGCGTAGTGCGGGTGATTCTGCGATAAATGGCTGGGATGGCACTAGTTATTTTCCGGTAACTGCATTTTAGTGGTGGAGATGCGACATTACATGCATATACAGTTTTGCCTCCCATTTCAAAAGAATTACTTCAAGTTAGCATCGAGATCATTGGACTACTGCGACATCGCATTTCATATTAGTTTTTTTGTGGTGTAGAAGTCGATTTGGTTGGGACACAAAAAGAGTATGCGATTCCAAGGCAGGTCCTATAGAATTGCGGAAGAAGCCGGTCAGAAGGAATATAAGAAGGGAATAAATTAGATAAACAGAGGAAGAATATATATGGAGCGTGTAAAGTGCGGCTGGGCGGGAGCAGCAGGCCCTTTATCCAAATTTGACATAATATTTTGTGCGGCGAAGAGGGTTTTTGGGGGGAGGAGGGTTTTTGGGTAGGGGTGGGGAGGAGATGGGGAGGACGATGCATTACTCGCCAGCAAAATTTCTGCGGCCTCTTGCTCCGCGTCCGATTCGCCTCCGAACCTATAAATATGCAGCGCAATTTGGGCAAAGGAGAAGCGCATACATATATCGTCCCCCCCCCCCCCTCTTCCAGCCCCCCGCTCCTTCCTCTGCCTTCCCCCTCCAGATCGTCTTGGTTCATGTCTGTTTCACCGAATCACATTACGTCGAATTGCATCATGGCAATATTGATGACATCTGCGAATTTGCTTGTGAGCAGCGCAATTGCATGAGTAGGGCTGGGAAAATTAATTAGTTTGATGTATCCACCTACATATAATGAGTGCCGATAAGTATGTGAAATGCAATTTGTATATAACAACCGGATCCGGTGTAGATTTTATTTCGATCTGATCCCACTTCTTTTCTTTCCGTCTCGTATTTACATTTTCTATAACCACTTCGGCGAAACGGTATTCGGCCAAGCGGAAGCACACCGTTCGTCTTTTCCGACCTTTAAAGCAAACGCCGGCAGGAATGGAAAATTTTCCTCCCCATATTAAATGACTCGACCGCTAGACGAAATGAAAGTCATATTTCATCTTCGGTTTTATCAGTAAAAATTCCCTTCCATTAGATGTTCTGCCTAATTTGACATCCCGCCCGAGCAGTATTATGCCGAATAGGCTCCGATGACACGGCTAATCAATCATCGGCTTTCATTAATCAAGCATGAAATTTGCGAGTCGATAACAGAAATAACTTTACATTCTTCTTCCCAAATCCCCAGTTTAGAGCGTGGGCCCGAGATAAGGCCGCTCCCTGGCACTTATTCCAATTTAACGGGGGCGTCCTATTCGGCGTTATTATTAATCTTGATCAGAGGAATAGACGGGACTTTGGGTGATCGGCGGGTTTCACCTCCCCCTTCCATCCTCCCGGGTGATGGATACCAACCCAACAATCTAGACCAACTTTTTACGAAAGTTCAGCTCCTTGGAATTTTTAGGGTGGGACCTAGAAAGTGGGTATATATGTGATGTGTAGTATGTGTTAAAAATTATAACTAATGAGCTGACATATGTGGACAATATGTGGCAAATTAGTAGTTGCGCGCGCACCCCCACCTCGCAGGGACATCGTTTTTGAAACATATGAGAACTCGCTGCGAGTTCGCATTTTGCGATGTACAGCCTAGCCAGGTCGCAATTTGCGAGGTCTTGTGACCTCGCCACGAGGTCGGGAGATTTTTAGTAAGGGTAACTCCAAAGGTTGGTACGAGTGTTTTTTTTTCCATGGGCAAGTGGGCCAAACCACAGACAAAAAGGCATTTTTCCTTGGCTCTTTTTTGGGGGGAGGAAATGGGCTCACGTAACCTGCTTGGAATGCATAGCTTTGGAAGAGAGAGGGAGGGAAGGGGGGAGGGAGAGGCAGTTTTTGTTGCGTCCCCTGAGCATGTCACTCCTTCTCCCACAAGATTCATCATTGGGCTTACCAATCCCGCTTTGCGTATCTGTTCGGATATAGTCGAATGTTGCGGAGGGAACGATTATGGAGGGAGGGAGGACAATCTAGTCGCCCCCTCTCCCCACTCGTACTTTCAACCGTCCTTCTCTCCCTCCCCGTTTGCACGACTGGATCAAGCTGACGGATTTAGATGGATGGATCCCAAGGAGGGCCCAAGCCCGAATTTACTTCTCTGCTCTCCCAAATTGGCCTTTGCTAAGATTAATGAAAAATGTAGCCACGCAGAAACCACACCGAGTTTTTTCCCCCCCTCTTTTCCCCAAGCGCACCTTAACATTACCCTCAATAACCCAGTTCACCGACGAAATGGAGTATCGAAGTGGTCGAATCACTGGATTCTCCGATCACTGATCATCATTTGGGTGGTAAAAAAAAAAGTGGATGAAATGCGGTGGAAAAGCATCGCAACATGTAGGGACCTCTTTGTGTGGCAGGTAATAAATGCTGAGATTTGTCAAGGGACGTTCTGAAAAATGAGATTGTTCGGGCTATTTTTGTGCTCCGTCATCGGTTTGACATATTTGAATTGGAATCATCCAAGACCAATCAAGAAAGAATTACAGGAGCTGCGGGAGGTCAATATGCATTATGGGGAATCCATCAAGAACAGAAATGGTTTGGATTTGGTACTTTGACTTTTTCAAATACTGGCTGGGGCTGACATCCTTGTTCGACGCCAATCTTTGCATAGTCGTTAAATTAACATTGTAATATCAAGCGAGGTATGTGAAATATTTGCCTGACATTTCAGCTGTATGGTTGTAATGGAGGCTGTTAAATCATTAATATGTGGTGAATATTCCCCCCCCCCACTTTACCCCTGTAAAGTATGCAGTGTGGTGTGCTAGCCTGGCATGTAGGCTGCGTAACATCAGGATGGAAATTAGGAACTTTGGCCGTGTCCAGTGCATTTTGTGAATTTGTAATAAATGCGGATGCTACGTGACATTCAATATTCTGGAAGCTTCAAAGCAATGGTCATGGCGCGCCAAATGCCCTCCCTGTTCATGTTTTGACAATTTTTTAAAGGCTTTTTTGACTTTCATTTTCGGTAGCAACCGATACTCGGCTCTACACGTAAATAAACACGTTCACGTACTGCTGCCTGACCCAGCAAACCCCCTCCATTTCCAAATGCAAGTACACAACATGCATGCACACATCCCCTCATATCTCCTGATGTTTGTCGCTATACAAGCTGTCAATTAAGGCAATGCGCCAGCGAGGGGTCGTGGCCGATCAAAGCTTCCAAAAACATATTTGCAGGGATTTCCAATTGTTTCCACAGTGGCGGGAAAGAGAGAAAAGTGTTATCGTGGTCTGGTGCACGACTTTGTGCCTAATTAAACGCTCTGTTTGAACACAGCGCCCAAGAAGCCGGCTTCATATAACAGGACTATCCGTGTAATGGCATTAATACTGGCCGCTGAGACTGATAGCATTTGACAACGTTAATCATGAGGGGGTTGGGCGTTGGGTAGGAGGTAGGGGGGGGGGATCCATACGTGTGTATAAAACGCATTGCACCGGTATATAATATTATTCCGCCGCTGAAACATTGAACAGTCGTAATGCAGGAGCTGTGTTTGCTCGGCGCTTTCACCTGAGGGCTCGGCCTGTGCTTGCTCGTCCGGAGATAATGATGATATCCAAAGGGAAAAAAACACGCGGAACTTGTTTAAATCTACAGATTGATCCTGGTATGAAAAACAGTTTTGCGGCAACCGAGTCCTTTCCTTTATTATCTGGCAAATCTACCTGCCAGCCATCCGGGTCCATTATGACGGCCGTGCCCAGCAGCCAGGCTTTCGACATGGGAAATTGACGCTAATAAACTTCCTCTGCCTGATGTTGCCTATGCAGCTTCAACCCCCCCCCCCCCCCCTTCCAACTACTCCCCTCCATATACCCCCACCTCATGTTACTTTTGCTGCTGCTGGTGCTGCCAACCAACCCTGCTGTATCCTACCTGATTAGGGTTCGCCTCACGTCTGATTTGTCTGTCTGTCTAGTTGCTTCTATCCCCCTCTATATGGGAGGCCGCATATCTTGAAGGATGCTGCTGTCTCCCCCAATGCATCATGTAGATATCGCCATCAATTTGCTGCACCCACTTTTCACTCGGATTTCATCCCTCCACCCCACCCCACCCATCTTCCACTAAAGGTCGGTAGGAATGTCTTTGGAGACGAGGGAAATCATACAATGTCATTCGTTCTTAAGGATATCCTCCAGCGAAGGTGGAGTTATTACTTTGGTGTAATTTATGGGCGGCTTATAGCTGTAGATCAGTATTGTTCCGCTGGGTTCGCTCTGAACGTCCTCTCTGCTGAAGACGTGGTCATTGTAAACGTGATGTCATTTGTCGACCAAATATGAATGTGTTTAAGACTGCAGCCTGCATGACCTGTGAAAGCTTTGTTGAAGTTGTAGCTATTTTATGGAAGTTAACGCCTATACAGTTTTTTATTACAAGAATTTACGTCATCAGAGACATATCGGCTAGTAGTTGGTCGTCGTGAAGTGCTCCGAGCCAGTGCACCGTGGGGCTTGCCTTTATGACAGATTCATTGAAAGTACTGGAGCATTTGAAACGTATCAGTGTTTGGCAGGGGTTCGTTTGTAACTGCACCCATGGTTATTAGTTATTACTATAAACCTTATTTTTAAGCAATAAAAAGCGTGAAATAGGCAAGCAAAAGGGGCAATAAAACAGAAATAGGCACTTAAATAGGAAATTATCTTTCCGCATTAGTTCGCTGACACTGCATTATTCCAACGATAATTCATTAACCTCTAAACTGTTTTTGGCAAAAGTTTCGCTAGTTAAAGCATCGGGGATATAGTAAGAGTCCCACTTATTAATCAGTATTAATTATTGCGGCGGGAATGAACTTTCCAACTGTTGCGTCACAATAAAACTGAGATATCAACCGATTCAATCGTGCACTCGTGATTTCCTCCGCCACTTGCACAGGTTGACTTAAATTAAGGTGAGCCTATAGATGCCAGCTTTGAGTTGTGACTGAAAATTGCAAACTCTAAAGATCCATAATAGAGTAGCAAACACTTCAGGGCAAGTCGTGAAGGAGGATCTCCTTTATAGTAGAGAGATTAGAGTTTTCATACCATCCTCTAACAAGCCGGGATTGGTCTTGAATTTTGAAAGTGCTGTCTCATCATATGTTTGAAGGGACAAAAACCAGCAGTGGTTGATTCTGAGAGTGACAGGGTGTCACTTGAACAATTTTTACACGCCTGTGCCTAATATTTTTGCATTTCATTGTGGTCATTGCTTATACCTATATATGAGCTGGAAACGTAAGCACGGGGATCGAACTCCGAACTTCAGAAGCGGAACCCCAGCACCACCGCCCCATTGTTTAATTATTGTGTACGCTCCTTTCTCTGGAACAATAAGCCGCGATCCAATACAAAGTTTTAAAAAGTGCTATTCAGATGAATCCTTGAGTCAGATTAGGGCGCCTACTTTTAATACAAAAAGCATCCTAATGCGACGTATATATCGTAAGGAGGCACATAATTTTGGTGCCCGGGGTCCTATAGTTGCACTTTTTTTTCCCCCTCTTCCTCTGGTAAAATCCGGAGCCGAGTTTTTTCCCTCCCTTTCTCCTTTCTCTCCGGATGATTGCTGCATGCCGCTTGCTGCTGATATCCGTCTGCGTTAATTAGACGTATTTTAATGTCGATTTACTGCTAATGAGGCGGGGCTGGGGGTATGGATCACTCGGGGAGAAAGAGAGAGGGCGCTTGTTTTCCTTTGCTGCCTCCCATTTCAATTTTTGTAGACAAAACTCCCCATCGTCGGCCAGGAGCTATAAAGGCGGCGAGTAATCAAATATTTTGCATACGAATCGCCGCGATAACGACGAGCGGCATGAATTTTTACCCATCGTGCAGACAGATATACGGCTGCTGCGAATCTTGCCAACCGGCAGCCTTTGCGAAAAAAAGAGATAGAAAAAAAAGAGAATCAAAGGCAACAAATCTCCTCCAGGCCTAATGATCTCCCAAATGAAATGGTATACGGACATACACTCACGGGGTTTTCTGAAAGTGCACAAGTCGTCATAATTGTCGGGTGTTGATGACTGTGTGGATCTGTGCGGAATCTAGCTGGTTTTTTTTAGAGAGATGCGTATATATGTCTGATTACAGCGCATTGCAGTCTATTTTGGGCCTCAAATGTGGGACAAAAACTCCTCATGAATTTAAGGAGGATCAGTTTCATGAGGTGCATACCTTCTGATGAACACGGATGTTGTGTATGTCATATGCCAACTTGTCACCGTCAAAGTTCATCAACAATGCGGTCATTGAATTAATTAATACTAGTGAACCCGTTGCCAAAATTTGGCAAACCCTGTAAATCGTATTGCAATGACAATCAGATAACTTTAATGAGAAGGCCCGCCGATTTGCCACATAGTACGATTCTTCACTCATAGATGGCGCATACTCCCTCTGAACACTCAGGCCGCGCGAGAGATAGCGATACTATCAGTACTTTTAACGTTAGAAAACCATTGCAATTGTTCAAATCGAATTTATAGTTACCTTCATGGCATAAAACTGAGTAAAGTAGAGTTTCGGGGTAGTTCAACTAATTGAATATAGTTCTGTTGCTTAAATAAATATGAGTAGATGATGAGCTGACGCAGGGCCTTAATGGCCAGGTCGTCGTATCTCTGACACAGATACTATCAGTACGGACAAACATCCGACGGAGATAATAAGCCTCTTAGGTGAAAAATATTTGAAATATTCTAGTAGCTCCCAGTATGTCTATCATGGAATGATCTTTAATGAAGATTTTTAAATTATTTTTTAAAATCATTTTGGTCATATAGTTTTTCATTAATTTTTGATAGATTTCCTAACGATTTGGTCGTGGCAAATGAAGGAATCACCATTTCTATTTTGGGCGAGTAGGTGTTTAATTGTGGAGAGACGTGATTGACGAGGCTGCAAATGGGGCGAGTGTGTGGTGAGTGACGAAAGTATGTGTGTGGGCATGAATGGCCACGCGGTGTTGGCGATAGTCAATGGACCTGACGTCACTGACCGTGACGGGAATTGACGCTTGGACGGCAGCTCATCATTTGGGGAAGCCAGATAATTGCTTCTACTCTCCCACCCTTGTTTTTTTTTTTTGAGGTTTTCCTGTCCAGCAGATCAGGCCGGATAGAGTTTGCAAAAAAAGCAAACGTACCTACGTGCTTTTGTTTCCTAACATCTTCCTGTACTGCCTGCCTCCCCTTCTCCGGCGGGGGAAAAAGGGATTTTGGGGACGGTCTGAAGAATGGGCGAATGGCTGCTGGGGCGGTGGGGCGGTAGGGGAGGAGTTAGCGGAGATACACTAGGACGCATCCTTAATTAAGAGAGGCGTCCGTCGCCCTGCATGGAAGGGGTAATTATAAAAATTCGTTAATATCTGCTGCTGTGCGGCGGGCGCGCCTTTTCTCTCTCCCGCCCTCCCCCTCCCTTCCCTCTTTCTCTTTTCTGGCTGAAAAGGGGGGTCCTGGGAATTAAGAAGGACCGGAAGTGATAAAGCAGACCGGCGGGGGCTCTTCCTCCTTCCGCAGGCCCTGCTCTTCTTCCGTCTCTTGTTCCGCACTCACTAGGTCTGCTTTGTTGCCGCTCGATTTATGCGTACTACTCGTCTGCAGTTGCATGGCCGATGGTATGTCATCATTAGGTTTGCGTCTTAGGTGAAGTTATCTGAAAGTTGCAATGGAATGTTTAGATTGGGGGGGGTTCTGAGGTGCTGCTGCGTCTTGATTGCGATGTTGGGCTTGCTAGTAAACACTCTTGGATTGGGAGGGTGGTATGCTTCTCATTGGGACAGACGACGGACATTCAAGTTTGAGAGCGTATAAAAATATTGAGATACTGGTGGCCGAGACGGTAACGTCTCAGCTTGCTGTGCGGAAGGTCCCGGGTTCCATCCCCGCCAGGGATTTTCCTTTCGCCTGCGTCAGTGGGTCTCTGATTCGAGCCTAGGAGGCGTCTTGGCAACCTAGTAAGAATCCACACGGACATGGAGAGAATTCGTCGAAACTATTTCTACATGAGAAAATTCCGAATATTGAATGAGAATATTGTTTGATTCATTGTTGCCTTCGGGTTGACTGCTGAATGTGTAACTTCGGGTGAAGGTTTTTCTTTGCTGTTAATTGTAGGTTAGTTGGTTGCCAGCAATCAATAACAACTATAAAATTTTAATCGATGGTATGTGTTACTTATGCCTTTTAATGGTTCTTATTCGCACATCACCTTTCCTGGACAAGATAATTGCCTTCGTGAAAATGCAGAACCAGCTGCGCTGTAACGCGAAGTCAGCTCTTGGCTATGCCTTTTAGAATAGCAGGACATATTCCGACAGCCCTCCCGCTGCTTAATACTTTACCGACGTCCATGAACCTTTTTCCTTTTTTAAATGTGGAGTATTTTTTCGGTCGGAAATGGAAGCATACACGCCCATGGGTGGAGCTCCCATTAGTCTTTTAAAGGGCGCATCGGGAATCGTTCGTTGTGTCATGTCGGCCACGCACATCCTATGTGTAACAAATTAACAGCTTTTCTGCGCGCCCATCGGTCTAATTACTTGTGGGCGCATTTCCTAGATAGGCGGCGGCGACGACGTCGGCGCGTCATCCAGTGCAGCCCTGTACTTGGGTTGATGAAGCCCGGCGACGAAAGTTTATCTGACTTTCCAAAGGCAAAACATTTCCACCAGAGAGAGAAAGGGGGGGCTTATTTTGCGCGGGGTTTTAAGGTACCCCGGCCCGTTCAACCAGGGCGCGAAGAGTGTCAGAATGGCAAAGTGAGCGGCTTGAGAAGACGAAGCTGCCAAAGTTGGCCCCTTCTTCCAAGGGGGAAAGATGATTTAGAGTTCGAAATGGTGAGATGTCGTGATTGCGGTCGTTTGGGCGGAGGTCCCCAGGGGGTCCTCCCAGAATCCTTTGCGGCGGAATCCTAGCTGCAGCCATCTGGCGTGCGCCCGCCCAATACAAGGAGCATTCGATATGGAAGCCTGCAGGCGGGGGGTCTTCTCAACAGCCCCCCGATGCCAGCCTACCCCTTATTTATGACTTGTTACTTGCCATCCCATCCCCCTCTCATTTGCATGTTGGGTTTCAATCCGCGGGCTGAACGGGACACCTACGGCGCCAACTTGGGTGGAATATGCCACTATCTCTCCTCCCCTTTTCCGCACTTCAAAACGACCTACCCACCTCATCCAACCAACCATCCTCACCTTCTATACTGTATATTTCATACTAACACTGCCATATGTTTATTTATTTTAAAGGTGATTTTTTTTCGCACAAAAATTTGTAGTTACCAACTGCACATTCTGGCATATTAATCCAGGCTCGATCCGAAACTGATTGAAGGCAACAATGCAAAATTGATCTGAGCTGCCCATGTTTATATGCAAGGTGTTTGGGGAATGGAGCCTTGATCTTCCGTTCGGCATGTGAGCTGCTGCTGGTGGGAAACCATTGCTGGGGAGTGGCTGCTCCTTAATTTCCTCGCAATGAATGCAAAGGGAAGCAGAAGAAATGCTGGACGATTGAAATTTTAATTTAGGAAGCGAGCGGCAAGCGGAGAACGCGGGATGGTAATTAAATTAATGCTTCAAATGGGAGGTATTGGATTTGTCTTATTTGGCGACAGAGGAAGAGATGATGGGCAGATGCACTCTAATATGCACTGTAAATGGGACAAAGCTGTATAGTAGTAGTAGTAGTAGTAGTAGTAGTAGTAGTAGTAGTAGTAGTAGTAGTAATAATAATAATAATAATAATAATAATAATAATAATAATAATAATAATAATAATAATAATTAATAATAATAATAATAATGGTGATTTGATGGCCCCGCCTTTTCATTATCTGTAGGCCACGTTTGAAACATTTGGGAAAGCATTCATTCGTGTTGGTGTCGTGTCCAATGTGGCGTGGCATGTAAACTGAGGAATTTCATTTCCGTAACTAAATATTGGCCTATATGGGCTGGACCATCGACACGCAACTGAATAACAAAACCTGTGGAATTCATCCTTTCAACAACAGTTTTCTGTCACACTGTCACATTTGCAACGCCCGCTGAATTCCTTTGGAGCAGTAGGGGTGTTGGATAGATCAGGGAAAAGTTTTCTAATAACTTAATTTCGTTCTTGATATTTCTCACCTGGAATTCAGTGTGGTTTTACCGGTTCTGAAAGAATATCGATATCAAAATATCGCCAACACTGATTTTTTGTTTTATCCACGATCCAAGTGTTTGCCTATTTTGGTTAGGTTTACAAGTGAGAGGAGCGGGCATGATTGGGGCAGCAGAAAGTGAAGAAAGTAAACTAAAGATTTGGGAAAGGTGAGCAAATAAACTTTTTCCCGAAGCATGCAACGTCATTCCTGCTGAGGATAGGACAGTTCTTAATGTGCCTAATCACCTCCTCTGGTGCAGCAGCAGATGCTTATTGAAAGCAACCGAGCAGAGTGTATATAGGGTGGTAGTGTAGTCGCAAGAAGAAGTGTTGGGGAGGTTGTAGACGACGTGAGGCAAGCTCCATCGGGCCAAGCAGTAGATGAATCAGTGGAACAATGGAGTCGCTCGGGGAGGATTTGAATGGGGGCTAATCCTGGCTCGGAGCAAGCGAATAAATAGGCAGGCCTGCAGTTGTGTCCATTGGTCAGCTAGAAGCAAATGGCGGGGCTGCCGCTGTCTTTGTGAGCGTGGTGAGTCGCCATAAATAATCAGGTTCCTTCATTGGGCAAAGTTTGGCCGGTTCCTCTTTCTCCTCCTCTTCCTCGGCGCCGCTATTCTAATTGACAAAAGTGGAAGCGGAGGCCAATCCATCGCGCGCGTAATGAGGATGATTTTCCCTCTCTCATGCTCATGTAGTACCAGCGACCGTCTTTTGTCTCCCGCAAGGCCTGATGGGAAGTTTCCGGACCCCCTGCCGCGACCCCTATCCCGGACGCCTTTGTGCTTTCCTTTTGTTCGCCCCCCGGACACATATTTTTATGCGGGGTAATTGCGATCGCCGCCGCCTCCACTACAGATATATTATTATGTTCCTCCCTCCACACTCCTCCCACCAACCAAGAGAAGCAGCCTCTCTCTCACTTTTTTTGATTTTTTATCAACCCTCCCGACGACGCCTTTCGTGTCTTCCCAGCGTAAATCCCCCTCCGGCTTTGCATCATTTTTGATGAGCCCATCGGCATCTTGTTTGCAAACGGGCCGCAGAATCATGAGAGGGAGAATTTTCTTCAGGCATGTTATATTGTCTCCTGACCATTGGATTCCTCACGGCTCATCTCTCACGTACACTCAGTGGAAGGAACACAAACTGCTCCACTGTTCAACCGATTTCCTCTCATGAAAATCTGATCTTCGACATTCGAACCCACTAAATGATGGTAAACTCCAACCGTCTAGTTATCTACTAATTGTCCAGGTTATATGACATCTCTGCTTGTGGGCCATCTCTTCTTGGGAGGGTGGTCCCTATCATGAGAAGCACTCCTCCCACTCTGCTCTCCCAAGTGCTGAAGAGCAGTTTCTCAGAGGAAATAAGCGCCTGGGAAGTGTAATGGTGAGGGGTGGTGGAGCCTAGTTTTGTAGTTTTGTGCGGCCGTACGTTGTCCAGAAGCGAGTTGGGACCATAATGAGCGCAAACGATGTACAGGTGCGGAGAAAGAGGTGGGGAGGTAGTAGGCAGGGTAGGGCCCGTATTTCCTGGTGCATGGGATGCAGGCTGGCGCGCCCTCTTGCCGCGATTTATGCCTCAGTTCCTCTGCGCGACTAATTCCAACAACCTATTCATTTCGCCAGGTGGCCCCTCCGCCGCCATTTGCCCCTTTTTGGTCCTCCATTTGTTGCACCTCCTGCATGCGCCACCCAAGACAAGAGTAATACGTCCGCACTTTTGACCATACCCGGCAACGGATGATCATGTTCGCTCATATCAGACCTGCCCCTGGAACAAGATGTGCCCGGGGGCACCACTTAAGATAAGGGCTAGGGGGCGGCGGGGTTCATTAGCCACGTCTTGACTGATTACGTGCGGGGGTCAGAGTGAGACATTGCATTGTGGGGGAGGTGGCTGGATGAAAAGAAGCGGACTTGTAATGGGGGATTTGTTCAGCGCACGTACCTGGGCGTAGCCAGGGAAGGGGTGCTGCACGCCAATTTGTGCACTATTTATCTCTACAAATCATCTCCTTTCAACAACGTGGCTCAAATGTAGAAAATTGAGGAGAAGGGTTGGTGAGGTCTCACGCTAACTTGATGATTGTGGATGGAAGTATTTTTTATGACTCATATTTCGGGAGGGTCAATATTGGAGCATGCACCACCTTATAAGCAATAATAATAATTTGTGGTTTTAATTGATAGTTCAGAACAAGCTATATTGTCTACCCCACGTAACCATATTCTTGAGAATGTCGTCACGCATAAGTTTAACCGCCTGTTCACCTTATCACACAGTCCGTCACGACACCCTCAAACATCATTTTCCTGTATACCTTTACAAGCCATTACACCAGATGACTTACAAGCTTAAGCAGCATTATAATAGGAGTTCTGTTAAATTTATCATTATTGTTTGCTGGATTTGTTTTTTTCCTCTCATGATACCGTGCCATACAGCAAACATGGTTCACTTTTTGAAGATATCCTCTTTGCTCTACAAAATAGTCGTCACATGTCCATACCATGCTATGTGGACATGGGAATTCTTTATGCGTGAAGCGTTCTTCCGAAGTGTGAGGGAAGGTGTGAAACGTGCTGCTGTGGAGTATACGCCATGGTTTGGTAACTCTGTTGCGGCCAAGGCGAGTCTGAGGCAGGGGCTGGCGAAAAAGGGGTGTGGGGGGAGGACTTGTAAAGAGAGAGGGAGAGGGAGGGAGAAAAGGGGAGGGAGAGGAGAGGGCGAGGGTGGTAAGGGTGGTGGGGAAGGGAAGGGAAAAACGCCTTGATTTACACGCCCACGGTCTTGCTACAAAATGAAGCTATAGCTTAAACGCCGAATACGTTTTTCTAAGTGGCGGTTTAATATAGCAGGCTAGTCCCAAACATCTCGGGGCGTGCAGATCATAAATTGCTTAATGCACGTAAGGCAGCACTTTCCACCGCTCATTTAAAATGGCTTATCATTAAATGGAGCATAATTTACTGGACGTTTTGATATACAAACAATCTTTAATGAAATTCCTGGTCTTCATTAATAACGCATTATCCTCGTAAGGTGAATTACAGCAGCTCCGTAAACGTTTGGTCCGGGATAATTCTAACCCGCCTGACACCGGCAATTAGAAACATGGGGCATTATCAAAATACGATACGGAGCACGCAACGCTAATTATAAACCAATGCCCACACCACAAATCTATTGCCCCAAAGCTGCTCCTGAAAACGCGGGCGTCGTTAGCAGAATTTGAGGCAGACATTTACTTATTTGGCGCAAAGTAATTGATTCCGGCGCGGCCTCAGTGGCCATGAGGCGGAACAGGACGCCAGTTGGTACCTACAACAGCAAAGAAGAAAGGCTGCATAACTAAGCCTCCCCCCCCCCTTCTAACTCTCCCCCACCATCTACCCTTTGCCTTTGCCGCCATAAAACACAACGACCTGCAACTATCCCCAAACGCTGCAAATTAGCCCGCTTTACGTCCCGAGAGCCGCGAATTATACACGTCATCAGGTGCGAAAGTGCTGCTTTTGCCCCCGGTGTGCCTGCATGTGCGCAGACCAATCGCGGCTACCACTTTTCTTTGAAAGCATCTTGTCCTGTTAATCATGGACAGTGGTGCTCCTTACAGGTGGTGAAGGGAAGAAATTGTAGCAGAGCGTGGTTGTTGGTCAACTAGGATAATAGGGAACATGGTCTTAGAATAATAAGGTCTGGACACTCCCTCTTATCTCCTGCCGGGGCGTTTTGCATGAGGTGCTCACTTGAGAGCGCCATGCGACAGCTTTTTTCTGCTCAATTACGTGGCGACCCCTACCGGACTACGCTGAACTAAGGTAGAAGAGAAGCCGCTACATGCGGTCCCAACATGGCCTATTTGTACCTATAAAGTTCAGCGTAGTCCTGTAGGGTCGCCACATAATAGAGCAGTGAAAGGTCTCATGGCGCTCTCAGGTGAGCATCTCATGAAAAACGCCCCGGCAGGCGATAAGATAAGATTGTAGGGGAAGTGTCCGGGGGCTGATAGGGAAGAAGGCTTCTTACAGCCCTTGTGTGAAAATGTCCACTAGATGGCGCTGGGGCGGTGCAACGAGCAGCCTCATCCTGGAGTGCACGCAACCATTCAGCCTTTCTTGTGCAACGGGGCGCATACATGGCAGGATACATTTTAATAATTTTGGTTGACTCCATCTTTTGAGCAGCGAAGCAAGGAAAGGTCTTGAGCACTAGAAATATGGGACTCCAGGCCTGTATGAAGAAGAGAGTGGGGAAATTGGTGCTTGGCTGATGGGCCTCGATTTGTCATCTCTCGGGGGATGGGAGGGAGGAATGCCATGAGCTCTGGGTTTGGCGCCATGCAGAGGATGATGATTTGGGAATCGGAGCCTGATTGCCCTGCGGAGACCTCTTCTTTTTAATCCGAATGCGGCCGACGAGCAAGCATTAGTCCTCACGCGCCATTTAACCAGCCTCTGCCAGAACACCGCTTCTCACCTGATTCGCGCTCATTTGGCGCCCACGAGATATGAGGGGCTGCCCTTGCCGCAAATGAGGCCTTCCACCTCTTTCTTTCCCCCCCTTCTCTCTCCTCTCTTTTCTTTACTCTTCTCCTCAGGCCTCATTTTTATCTTTGCAAGCCACCGAGTTTTCATTGGGCGCCACTTGGGCCTGGGACAATCTGCTCCCACGCCAACTACCCGTGTAACCTCCTCCTCCCCCCCATAAAATGCGGGAACCAATTCCCTTTTATTCAATTTGTAGCCCTACTTCTCATTAGCCCTATACCATTTCATTTAACCTAAAAAATGGCAGTCATTTTTAAAATTAAGTACGCCTCATTCGAGCGACTCAAATTGAACAGTCTAATCCAGAACATAGTTGAATTTAAATGAAGCCCATATAAATTATCGAAATTGCCGACGGATAGGGTGGCATGGAGGGGTGGGGGAGAGGGAGGGAGGAGGGAGATGGAAAGGGGCGGGAGGAGGGGGTTGAATGGATATCCGACCACAAATTCCGTTCTTTTGCTGCGCTCGTACGTGGTGCTCAAGATCTTGCGCTCTTCTCAGGTTTTTGCGACTCATCACAAGTTTTGCTCAATTGTTTGCGAAAAATAGCGAACGTTTCCGTGATTCCCAATGGCGTTTGCGCAGAATCTGTGTGTAACCAAACACGATGTGAATGCAAAACCAGCGTTGCCATGCAGTTAAGGAAATGTACTGGGTGTCACAAAAATATGACCACATCCTTATCAGCACATTGAGGGGAGGTGTGGTGGCCGAGATGGTAACGTCCCGGCTTGCTGAGTGAAAGGCCCCAGGTTCGATCCCTCCTGGGGAACTTTCCTTTCACCTGCGTCAGGAGGGTCTCTGACCTGCACCAAGGAGGTGTCTGGCAACTTAACCTCCTGGGGAACAGCACATGACCCATAGCTACGACATTGCACCTTGCACCCATGTTCCCTCCCCAAAAATCCCTATCCTTTCCCATTGTCCCTGTTTCCTTGCACCGGAGAATGAAGCTGAAAATATATACAGAAAACGGATGGTGGTATGCCACCCCCTATAGCACTCGTAAGGGTCATCACGGGGTAAACTAAATAAAAAATAAATAAATAATTATCGGCACATTGACATCTGGCACCTAATATAATATATTAGTTGTATCATTTTTTGGAAAATAAAAATAAAAATTGAAATATCACACAAGCCATCATTCCCACCAACCTATGGATGTTTGCATCGCCCATAGTACTCGTATATACGAATATGAGCCTTACTAGTCAGCATGCGCAATTTTTTTCCCCCCAGGAGAGGTGAAACGAAAACATTTTCACCTACGAACATACAGTAGCAAAGATATTGCATATACACTGAACAAATTGCCCCCGAGCGCTGCATTTATTACTTATTACTTCGCAATACTTGTGGTTATGGCACTAACAGCGATTATTAAATTTTGTGCCTTGTAATTAGATTTTTTTCCCCCCTACCAAAGGTTGCACGCACGCATTTCAGTAGCTTTCCCACTTAGCTCTATTACCAAGAGTAGTGTGTTTTTGTTCCGCATTACTTGATTTTTCTACCCCTCTCCACGTCTGTTGCTAGAACCCGTCCTGCAAATTCTGTTTCTACCTCTCCATTTTTATGGAATTTAGCCGCGGAGGAAGATCTGCTCTGGTGTATGGTAAGCGAATTTTGCGCGCGATCAGAGCGCCACAAAGTTGTTTCTGGCGCTTGTGAGCCTAGAGCCGAGATTTGGGCAGGGAGCGGAAAGTAGCGGTGGGGCGGGAAGATTTAATTAGGCAAAAAGGACTGACGGACCTGTAGGCGGCTGCAAAAGGGCGGATCCCAACCCAGGGAAAAAAATATATACTTTGCTGGGGGGAGGGCAGGGTGGGAAGGCTCAGTGGGCTGCGATTTTTCACCGACCTAAGGGTCATCGCGTGATAATTATTTCTACCATTAATTTTTTTTGTGTGTGCCTCGCCTGGAGTATTCCCTCGGTGTTGCTGGCGGACGAGGTCATAGAGGTGTGGGGGTGTCAGGCGATAGGGAACCGGGCGTAAACCTTCGCATATTTCAATGGATTCAAGTTCTACATTGCTTCACTGCTATTTTGCACAAATATTCTTTATATTTTGACAGACCGTGGCCGAAACTTTGCTTCTAAAGTTATGGAAGGCATACACACCCTTCTTCGGGTGAAAGCTTTGCAAACGACAACTTATCATCCAGCAGCCAATGGTCTGGTAGAAAGATTTAACCGTACACTATGTGATATGCTAAGTCTTATATTTATTAGCCCAACACGTCTAAACAGCGGATGCCAAATTATACTTAGTGCATGACAGGCATTTTCCATCCCCAGTCTTACAGTACTCACATGTGACAATCCTACACAATGTTGCTCCGAGGGCCTGTAAAGACCGTTGTTAAACAGGATTTGGCGAGCTTATTAACATGGCAATAGTGTTGCTTTTGATTCCGTAGAAATCCCTGGGAAAAGAAAAGCGTTGGGTGTAATTACAAGGGGCCTAGAGTGGTGTATGGCGCAGGTAGGATGTGGAGGACGGAGTCGGCGGCAGATTTTGTTTACCCCGCCAAAAGAAGCAGAAGAGGCTGGCTTATTCATAAATTTTGTGGGCTGGGGGAGAGGGAAACAAGCCTTGAGGCTGTGGCGTTAAGTGCTGGCGGATCCTGTCCGCTTGCTGCGAAATGCTCTCGATACATTAGTTGCCCGAGTTTGGAGCCCTTAAATGTATAGCCTAATGCTTCTCCATATCGTCCAAATCCACCCATAATTTATAAGATATAGGATGAATTATGCGGCGGCTTACCCGGGATTTGAGGGGGTAGACTCCTGGTGAGACGGTCTGGGGAAATGTGTAAAGAGGTTTCCCCTCCATCCCCCTCAACACGCCCTCCTCTCCCCACCTCCCTTTCCTCCACTTTCCTCTGCCCCTACCCTTTATACACCCTCCCTCCCTCCTCGCCTTCTCTCGAGCCTTTTCGCATCCCCGAAATTTTTGCCCCTGACCCGGGTCTTTGCAGCACTCAGCGATGTAATTATGTGTGCTTTTGAACACAGATTAACGTACTGAGGGTTTGAGGTGCACTTTTCTTTCGTAATGTCCTGGTGCCCCGGGGCTTTCCATGCAGCGGGCTAGCAGTGCCATATATTAAATCGGTTGCCGTTTCTCAAAATGTATGGCCATGGCGTTAAATGGTGTTAATAATTGCACTATACAAACAAGTACTTCAATAATTGTCACTCCTGATTTTCTGGGTGAATATATTGGCACCATAGGGAGTGATAAAGAAGCTGCATATATTCCTGGCATAGCTACACTCGGAATACCCGAACTCAAGGCTGTATACGCCTAGCTGATTTACGGCAATGCTGGAAAATATTGGTTTGGAGCTAAAATTATCACGCCTTCCTTCCCAGCGAAAAATTCTGGGGGGGGGGGGGNNNGGGGGCTGCAGGAGTGATCTGTGAGTCCTGGGGTTGTGTATAAAAAGCCTCCCATTCGCTTTTACGAGGCGGCCTTATGTAAGAGGCACTTTGCATCCCACTCAAAACATGTTTCATGCAAGGAAGGGAGGGGAGGGGGGGAAAAAAACTGGGGGCGTTTATCAGTGATTAGGTCTATAAATGTCGAAAGGTAATGTCGATGGCCGTTTACGAGGCATTAAATTATTTCGATAAGATTTTACTAACAGTTTAAAGGCGGGCCTTGAAGTGAGATTTACCGGGTTGGGATTTTTTCTTCCTGAGCAGCTGATGGGGCCCTGGAGATGTAGGCTTTACTCAAAACACGTTCCTTTTTTTCTTCTTACTCGTGTATTTTTTATGCAATAAGTGGTATCTTTTTTTGCAGGTTCTGCTGCCCACTCGGTCGCTGCCTTTCGAAGTAGAGCAGATTCTGGTGGCTCCAAATGGGACGCGTCTTCTGCTGGTTGGTTCCAAGGGGTTGATGGTTCTGCAGGTACCGCCCAGATGGTCCTTTCCGGCGCAGGAAGAGAAGGAGCAAATATCATGCAGGTAGGTTAATTGCGTATGGATATTTTTGCTGTTAATCACGACTGTCTGTGTAAGACTACCCACAATGGAGTCCTTGTGGCTGCAACATCCCAACCAGCAATGTAGGAGGGCCCCATCAGAATGCAAGAAGACGGAGAGATAGGAAAAATAATCTTGGCCCGAAGGTTAGCGAGAAAAGCAGTGTGAAGTAATGGCACGCTGGACTATAGCCTCGCAGCCGCAATAATATCGGGGCGGGTGAGGGGTAGGAATGGTGATGAATTCGTGAAAATTGTGTATTAGGCCAGCGGGGTTTGCCTGTGAGAGTAATGCGAAGAGTCCTCCACCACCACCACCACCTCTCTCCTCCTTCTCCACGGCTGAAGCCCCATCCTTCTTATTGCTGATTACCAGAGCATCAAGAGGAGGAAAGGAAGCGAGTTGGGCAAAGTTTGCCACTTTGCGACTCCGCCCTTCATGTACCCACTTTTGCTACGAGGTGGGAAAGAAGAAACAAGCCAGATTACTCTGAAGATTTTCTCCTTGTAGTGGGAAGTAAGTCTGGGTGGAAATTGGAGCCAAATATCGAAGGAGAGAAGCTCAGCAGAATGGACGTGGAAATCCTTGCGGGCGGTTCGCAGCCCTGCATCTTATTATTGTGGCCTCTTGGCGGGGCTCGCAGCTAATCCCGCCCGGCAAAAGATTACTGCCTTTTGAATAGTCTGCCAAGCCAGCGGGCTTATTCTTCGCACTCGTTCCTGGCACTCTGCTCAGGGGCCTGCTTCGCCCCTTAATGGCCCTGTCCCCACCTGCTAAGCCCCGCACTCAAACTTTGTACAAGCTAACGGCCCAAAAACCCACTCTTACTTCGCCAACGGAATCATCATCTTCTTCTATTCCCTTCCCCCCATCAGCACACCCCCCCTTTTGATTTTTCTGGGGCCGAAGCTTCCACCTGATGGACCCAAAAGCTCGACTCAACCTCATTGATGCCGGGCTCTCAACTGGCTTTTCCACGTGCCAATTGCCCCTCGTCACTAACTTCCTCTCCAACCCACTCTTTGCCCACTTTTTGCACCAGCTTTGCCGGAGCAGTTTGCCAACAAATACGTTGTAACTCTTCTTCTATCGTGCACTGGGAGCAATCGGTACTCTTTGGGACGATGGAATTTTTTTCTGGTTCGGGCCAGCCGCAGCAACAGTATAAAATAAACCTTTATAGTGGAAGCCATTTTGACGTCACAACAGTGTGTTGCACAAGGTCGAATTTGTGTCGTCAATGGCAATAGAATGCACGATACCCAAATGTGGGGCTCATGAGTGTGGGGTACACAAGATTCTTATGACCGACGTTGGCAGACCAGACCATATCGCATAAATTGTGCAAGGTTTTCTTCAAAAAGAGTTTATTAAGTATTCAAATAAAACAGAGAACACAGAACATCTGGCGTACACAATCATCAGCACTCTGGCACGCTGAATGCTAAACCCCACTTAATAGAGTGACATACTCCGTGGATGGCCCCCTTGATTACATTCAGCACCTCTTTTCAATTAGGGAAATTGAATCGTCAGTATTTATACTGTGCTTTGCCCCTGCCTTTACACTGGTCTCTAGAATACGTTTCTTAATTTATTTTTTTAAGGGATGGGGCACAGAGATTAACCAGTTCGAATTGCGCCTTTGCACATGAAACGGAATCAGATCTTGAGCCCCGTAACAGTTAGGCCTTGGTGATTTGGACCAGGCAGATAAATACAAAATAAAATGTGATAAGAGAGGGGGGGGGGGGTGGAGGAGAAGGAAAGGCAGCAAGGATGATGGGCGAGAAGCTTTATCTGCGGAGCTAATGGCCGGTGGAAGGCGTCGGGCCAATCAGGACCCATCAATGGCAATGGTTGCGATCCAAGAAGGGCAAACGGCGGCAATTATTCGGGGCGCCGAGTGAGTCCGGAAGAGAAGAGAGTGATCCCCAACTCTTCCCTTCTGCCCTAAAGATGCGGGGATAAATGTTAATAGGCTATTGGGGAGGAGCATGGCCGGCGGGTGGTGGGTGGATAGGAGGGGGTAAAGGGAAGAAGGAATCATTGCCATTGCCCGCCCAGATCTGAAATCCGCGCCCGCCTAATGATAGGCTGCTCCATTTGCCATCTCACTGCGGATCGCGCCCGTCTTTTGTTTCCTGAATAAAGCAGGGCCTGGTCCGCATCTCATCCGATAGATGACAAGAATGGCGCCGGAGGACTAGCCCCTGCAGACAAATGCGTGCCAGCTAGGCGTCTCTAGCTTATTATGCAGTGTAAATATGGTAGACCCTAGAATTAGGAGAAGAATGAAGGTCCCTTGAGCAGGGGGGAGGTCGCTGTGATTAAGCGGGGCATAGGGCAAAGTGACGGTGTCACAGGCTTGAGGAGCCCGGTGCAATCCCAGAAGCTCCCAACTGCCACTCGACCCACAGGCTCCTTCTGGCTGAAGATCCGGTTAAGGAGAGAAGAAATAACTGGAATCACAGGAATCAGCTACTTGCATTAATGGGAGACCAACATTTACTCTATTCAACATTTTGAAGTCGGAATCAAAAAATTGACACGGTTTACTTTCTCCGCTTTTCCACAGAGACCAAACCTCCCCGAAACGAAACCACTCGTGCGGTTCCGACCCGAATTTTCCCTTTCTCGGTTTTCATTCTCTGTGTACATTTACATGCCTCAGACTCGCTCCTGCTCCGTCAAGGGCCGTTGACTGCTTGGGCTACTTAGGTATCGAGGAGTCATCGAGTATAGAAGGGTGACCTTTCCCAATTGGAGGGGCCAAAACTTGCCAAGGGTGCAAATGGTCCGTGACGCCGAGCAAATTCACCCTGACCTTTTGGGGTTTTTTGGCGGACCAAAGGGGAAGAGTCCGCATGCCCTCGTTTGGCTGCCTCCTCCGCAAATGTCTTGGGGCAATCTTCTACTATACACAACCTTAGCGCAGGCATCACATTAGTTTCCTCAACTATTTGGTATTTATGTAGCCAATAAAGGTGAGGCGATACTGAGGAGCTTCATGATGTGATAAGGTTGTTTCATACAACTGGACACTGCAAAATGTGCATTCTTTCGCTTCACTAATCGCCTTTGGAGAAACATTTTGGACCCCTGCTCTCCGTATAATGACACCTCTCCGTTAATGGCACCTCTTCAGATACCAGCTCCAGAAAATCGGTTAATTCTCGTAAATCTGAACGATGCTAACCGATAAATGATCGATGCTTCCCAAGTTTCCGTCGCTAAGCAAATCAACCCAACTTCCTAGGAGAAACAGAATAAGTAGCCCATAAAAAAAGACGGGCTGGGAAGAAGGGAATGGAGTGGTGGAGATGGGGAGGAAAGGGGGGGGGGATGTTTACTCAATTCCTCTCCAGGTTTCCTCCCTCCCCCTGTTCGCCTCTCGCTTTCGGGAAGCAAATGCTGTGGAAAAGGGAGTCCCAAAGGGCAATAAAATAATCGAAGGACAGATTGATCTCCGCTTTCAGGGCGCTTGATTTTCCTGCGGAATCGGGGAAGTACGAGGGTTCGATTTGCATCTGCGGCTCATTAAGTGGGAAGAATGGCTCCCACGATTCTTCACGCGGCAGCGACCGATCAGGATGGAAATTGGCCTCAACACACTCTAGGATTTGCTCCGGTTTTTTTCGGAGCCGATATATCGGCTCGTTTGATGTCACTTGAGGATTCCTATAGGAATGGATACCCTCTTGGACATATAAGGAGCCGGATTCTGCTCTCCAAAAAAATAAATATGCGAGCCAGCCAGCACCGAAGGACCAATCATCGACGGTGTGCTGGGAACAAGGTTTCTCCGGTTGCGGTTAGCTTATTATTGCTAACTAGGTTGGTCCGGAGCATGTTTATTCGGGGGAGATGTGCAGTTAGAGAAGAGAGCCGGCGGAAGGAAGGTTTTATTTGATAAGGTCTGGCTGCCATAAAGATGCCGAAAGTTAATGACAGCAAAGCTCCAGATGGAATTGGGCCTGGCGAGCGCAGTCTGGCGGAAAACAGGGGGATTAGTCCGGGAGGTCTTTATCAATACGGGGGGGCTCTCCCCTTCTCCTCCCGCCCAAATTCCCTTGCAAATTAAACATATTAAGGAGATCGCGGCGATAAAAAATTATAAATGTTTCTATTTCAAAGGCCCGGGCCCAGGGAACGAGCTGGGCGGGCGAACTGAGTCTGCTGCTCTTCTTCTTCTCCTTCTTATACCACCTCCCCTCCCCACCCACCTCCTCCTCCCACCACCCGGGCTTTTCTATCCCCCNCCCCCCGCACTGCTCTGCCCTTACCTTCGCCTTAATCTGCATACAAAGCCGAAGGCTATAACTCTTTGTCTTTAATGATTCATCAGAGAGAAAAGAAGGGCCAATTATACAGGGAGGACTAATTACTTGTGGGAATTTCATCAAACTGTTTCGACTTGGAGGCCCACTTTTTGCACTTTTATCAATCCCGTCCTCAATAAGCCTTTATTATTTGGAGCGTATGTGCACTGTGGTGTATTCTTGGCTGCAATTAAAAACTTGGAGGATCATAAAAGTCTGAGAACTAATGGAAAAGATGGAAATTGAGGTTGGGTTGCGCGAGGCGGCGGAGGAGGATGAAGGGATGGTGGGGAGGGGGGTGGAGGAATGAGGAGGGGGGGAGTAAATGGAGGAAGGAGGAGGAGGGAGGGGGAGGAAAAAAGAGGAAGCCCGCTTCTCTTCTTCTCTTTCTCCTCCTCTTGTTCCTCTCGTGGCCTCCAGCTGCCTTTTCCACCCCCTCCTCCCATGCGCAGAAAAGAGGGCGCTAATTTCTAGTCTCCCCTGATGAATATATTAGCACATGCAAAAAATTCATCTATAGGTATTTATCAAAGCTTGCCATGTATCGCCTAATGGAAGTCACTGTCTGCATGCATTTCGAGGCAGTCGACGCGTTTTGTTGGGAGTAAATTCAAATTAAACGGACAGAAGTCAGCCAAGTGGAAGATTTTCTTTGCCAACAAAGGCGAAAACCATTTGTATCCATATAGGGATTAAGGTGCATTGATTGGCCAAAATTCCTTCAGATGGATATATCAGTTTGGATATCTTTGGACCAGCCTCTTCCTCGAAGCGTCATTACCATTGATGGCCAAGTTTGAGTTTTAACAGCTTTGCGTGGGAGGATGTGCCGCCTCTTAATGCTAATCCGGCCTTGCTTTTCCGAACTGGTAAGTAATCAATATGCTGATCGAGGCTGCTGCACATATAATGGCCAGCAGTTATCTTCTCGGATGCAGAAAAAAAGGGCAGTAATGTTGCCCGCTCTCTCGCACAACCTCTTAAGATCTAGCTAAGAGCTTTCCTCTTCGGATGAAAAGAGAGCTAAATAAACGGTATCGCAGAATTTCTAAGTGAGGAGACTTGATCCTGTCCTTTGTTGTCTTATGTAAACTACATAGCGCACTCAATATTTTCTGTGTCACTCTCTGTAATAATTGTGGGTATTGCATATACAGTGCTGGACATTAATTCCGTCATACTGCTAGCGACATTTTCTGATGCGGCAGACGTGAAAATCGAAGTGATAAGAGTGCGAGCCGTGCGAGTAAGAAATGGTAGCCCTTGGGTGACGTCACTGGCTGGGGACAAGCCTTTTCTCCATTGCCCCCCAGCCACTCAAGGCCTACCTCTTCTTACTCGCACGGCTCACACTCTATCTCCTAGATTTGCACGTCTGCCGCATAAGAAAATGTCGCAAGCAGTATGACGCGATTAATGTCCGACACTGTACAAGATGGTGTTTATATGACTGCTTTCCAGTAAGGAGTTAGTACTGTAGTTGAAAGTGACTGCTACTCTTCAAGCCTGAATTGACCGTAATGAGAAGGCAAAGAGTCCCAAGTATAACTTAGTCATTTTCCAAACGCTCGCTATACTATGCTTATGTGTCCTAAGTACGGTTTTTCAATCTAAAAATTGTTGAGATTTAAAATGTCCATGGACCATGGGCATAACCACATTCGGCAATATCGTGGCCAGAAATGTGCCCTGAATGCACCTGGACGTTGGTTTACATACTAATACACACATTGGCTCCCTTCGCTCTGTAAGGATATATAGACCTGTCCCTTGCAGTGCAATCGAGAGGTAGACAATAAAGCAAGGTAAAACTGTAGACTGGAAGATTGTGGGCGTATATGAAGGGGTGGGTGGGTGGAAGCGCAGTAATCCTCAGCATCTGAAGCAGAAAAAGGACTCGGGGCGAAAAAGAAGAGAGGGGGAGGGGGAAGGGGGAAAAAAAGTGTGCTGCATGAGTGAGTGAGTCCGGGCGGCTCCTTTTTGGACCATCGGAGGCCTCACACGCCATTTAACCATCCCGGGGCCTTCTTCTAATTAATTATGCCCTGGGCGAGGACGAAGAGAAAAGTTAAACAAGGAGGGAGAAGAATAAGGGGGGAGGAGGGGATAAAAGGAGGGGGCACCAATGGCCTGGCGGGGAGCTCGTCTTGGAATTGTTTCCTTTTTTTTTATTCTTCCCACCCTCTTCCTATTTCCACCCTCCTCCCCCCATCTCTCTCTCTCTACACTCCCCGCCTTCCCCTACTCACCAGCCCAACCCTTTCGAGGCGCAGGCAAACTTTGGGATTGGCCACACTTTTTTTAATGTCTTGGCCGGGAATGGATGATGATATGTGAGGAGGATATGGAGGAAAGTTTCACGTTCAAGTGTGGCCCATAGGAAAAGCACACTGTTATAATGTTTTTGAAACATTTGCATTGACCCTTTTCTGATATATACAGTACAAAAGTTTTGAAAATACAGTATAGTTTGGTACATAGCAGTTACTTCCGACCTTTTTCTTAATGCTATCGCTTCCATTGCCCTGCAGTGACATGTTGAACCCTTGTCCTGGAATGCTGCTTGGTCCACGCAGGTCAGTCTCAATGCATGAGCCTGAATCTGACATTCCCTGCTCTGGTTGTAAATGCCAAATAGTGACATATTACCACAATAAAATGTATTGGTGCCGAAATTTTTCTGGGGGACACTGGAAACTCCGTTGGAACACTCGTATTCGTTTAGAGAAGAGGTCTCAAACATGAGGCCCGCGGTCAACCCAATTGCTGCCCCACGGTCCTATCTCATGTTGTTGAAAGTGACTACTAGTAACTTGGCATCTGTTACGGATTTTATAATATGCACATCTGTAATTTTAGAATTCCACTGTACTTTGTCAGTTACATTCACCTAAGCTTGTGTGACCTTGAACACACACACAGACCCGAGCTAAAGTTCACGCAAACTGGTGTGGCCCTCTATCAAATCGAGTTGGAGACCCCTGGTTTAGAGTCGGCAGTCGTGGCTTCGCTTAGCGTAGTACTTTGACGTGTCGTAGCCCACATGTGACCTGAATTTGTCCTTCGAAGCAGTGACCAACTCCTCTTGCCTCCTGCGAACCAAGGCAGCTCAGGAACTGCATAATTTGGTAACCTGGTCGGGGCATGTTGCATGAAGCTGGGGGTCGCCTCGGAGGTGCCCATAAAATATTTGGGAGCGTTTACGCCTCTGATGATCTTTGTCAATTATATCCGGGGGGGCAAGGGGTGGGGGTGGGAGAGAATAAGAGGAGGTGGAGGAAGGGGGGGGGGGGCTTTGCATTCCCCTAGGGAAATCAGAGGGGGCTTGTTGGGGGGAGAGTCGGCAGGAGAGGCCTTGGCGGCAATTATAGCCAACGACACCCCGATGGAATCTCCCTCAAGATTCCTGCGCCATCCGATGGAAAGGCACGGTGGTGAGCCTATTCTCCTTCTGCCCCCCCTCCATCCTCCCACCAACCAGCCAACCCCTTTCCCCTCCCTTCCCTCTACCACCCCAGAATTCGGCGGCATATTTAAGGGCCGCCCTGGTGTCAGGCCGCGTGCCATGATTCACTGCTCGGGTTAGGAAGACAGGTAGCAAGAGTATCCCAGAGTTCACCATCTCCGCCATAATTTACTTAGCCTGGATTGCAGCTTTTCAGCGCCTTGGCGGGCTTGTCTTTGAAAATTTCTCTTTATTACCCCCCGCCAGAAGAGCTTTAATGAAGAACGCCTTGAATTAATTAAAACCGTACTTGTCGCCACTTTAACCTCGCCGTCCTTGTATCATTTCGGCTGCTTCTTCGGGAAGGGAGTTGGCGGGCAGCAAAAAGGGTTTCTCTCGCTCTCCCCCCTCTACAGCAACCTCCTATGGTGCCGCCCCTCCTGACACTTATTCCGAAGAAGAATATGAAAATACGGCCAGGCGGGGGAGGCAGCCCTCATCTTCACCCGGAATGGCGTTTCTAATCACATTCTTATTGTCCTGTCATCCCGAAGCGACTCCGCAGCCTTTTTGCTTCACCACCACTCCTTCTCCGTGCCTCCGCCCTATCTTTTTCCAGAAAACACTCAGACTTACAGCCTTTCCCGGAGAAGGGGGACCCCTCTGTGATTCGGATACATGCAAAGTGAAGGCTTGCTAGGAAGGAAGGAATCAGCGTGATTTCAACCGCTCTATTCTCAAAATCTTGGGGAGCTGGGAAAATTTTGTTGCTTCATCATTATTCTCTTTGAGAATATTCAGCGATAGTGCATAGCGCGCCAAATTAGAGTGTGTTTGATCGTTGGATGTTCTTCAGGGGGAAAAAAAGGGGTAGTATGAGGAGAGTAGTTTTTTTTTTTTTTGGGGGGGGGGGGGGTTAAGTGCCCCTGGGATTTTGATTTATTTCGACAGTACGGGCAATGTGCGCTTGAGCATATCCCTTCTGGACCTGAATAATTTTGTTTGAGATATATGGACTGCTTTGAAATATTTTTTGGGGGGGTACAATTTCGGATTTACTTCCCTTCCCTCTGAACTGAAAATTTTGAACTATTGAATTTATTTAAATAGAAGAGCGCACAGCAAGGGCTATTGAAAATTCTAATCTCCATTTGCAACTGGGTAGGTTGCAAGAGGAGAGATTTGCGACACTGCTTAAAAGGGAGCTACAAAGTGCAGGCTCCAGACTGGCAACACGGGATTTTTCTCTACCCCCCATCCCTTCCTTACCCCCCTCTTTTTCCTTACCCCCCCATTTTCTCAAGACTCATCTTCCTCGTTTGTTAATTTAGTCCACGGGGGAGGAGCGATAACACTAACAGAATTTTCGTGTTTGGAGCCAATTGCGAGAAAAAAAAATCGGGAGATTTAAGGAGCGCGTCGCGTCCTATTCTCTTGGCCTTTTTATGAGACTCATTAATATGAAAAAGTTGAAATGAAAGCGAGCGAGTGGCGCAGAGGATGCTGCTTGCCTCCCCCCCTTCTCCCTTCTTCCCTCTACCCTCTCCCGCCCATCCCTCCCACTTCTTACCACTTGCCCCCCATCACTCCTCGGAAGGGTCGGGGGATTCACAACAATATTTTCCAATACACTCCTGCTTGTCTGAAACTTCACTTTATAGCATCACAGGAATAAGAAAGTAGCGCTTCTGTCGCCGGCGCTATGAAAATTTGTTAGCCTCGCTCAGGATGGGTTCAATGGAAGAAGTGGGTTTTTTTTGCATGTCAGCGTGTAGGTTGTAGCTTCGTCAACACCGACTTGCGACAATACGAGGATGGAAACTGTACAGATCTTGCAGTGTTATTGAAATAGGCATGCTTACTAAAGTTCAAGCTGATCATGAACCTGAACCAGAGTAAACATACACTAGAAAGAGCACGTTGGAATATGTAAACACGGCCAGTCCCAGACTTACGTAAGTCGAATTTTACGTAACTCGGAACATCATCTTAAAAAGTTATACAGTGTACTGCCCTATAGGATTGTCTGCGATGCCCAGAAGCGGGTCGCAAATGTCTGTCACGTGTAAACTGAGTCAGAGAATGAGCCTCAGCTAGCAGGTTCGAGTTCGCAAACTTTTTCTCGGATTTGGCTGCATTTTAAGTTACCTGTTCTGGGAGGGCGGTGGGGGTGTTATCACGTCGTATTTTAAAAAAAACATACATAAGTCAACATATATGGATTTCGGAGCTAGGTTAGTCGAGGACTTGCTATACGTATGCCATTCTATGTTATGTTGTTTAAGAATGAGTTTACTGGCATTGTATTATAGTACGAGTACCTTCATGTTGGCATACATGTAGCCCTAGTATTCTTGGTAGGCAGAGTTGCATTTTAAATTGTTTTCAGAGTGTGCCAGATACCCCTTTGCATTACTGATTAGTCACACATGCATGCGTGAAAAGGTTTGAAGATTTATATCGTACCTGCACGACAAAGCTAAGAACAAGTTCCAGGAATTTAAGGACACTAAGGGCCGGTTGCATCAACACAGGTCAAGGGTAACTCTCCGGCGAGGTGTTTGACAATGCCCAAAGAAAGATTTTCCATTATTTTGTGTAATACAACCTGACATTAAAATTCTGCGTATGTGCCTTGTACTGTCTACTAGAAGAGTGAAAAGTTTATAACAGTTCTCTCAGCAAGAGTAGATAATGAACAGTGCCTTGAGGTTGCATGTTGTTTTGGTATAACGTGCGACCGCCGTGATCTCGTTGGGTCTCACTTGATCCACAAAGGTGCAAAAAAATTTTGGAGCCGGAATCAGTGGCAAAGCAAACAGGATCCTTTGTTACCACATATGTTACCCAAGTTTGGTAGATTGTGGTGTTTGGGGGGGGGGGGGGTTGCTGGGAAATTTTAAACTGATTGTAATGCTACTTACGTATGCATTTTCATGGATTGCGAGTTAACTTGCGTAACTTGTTCCACCGTTGACGGCCTCTTTTATAAGGGAATATATAGTTGCGGGTTGCTTATCTTTGTTAGCGAGTGTTTACTAATTGCGAAACACTCCTTGAGTAGGATGCGGCATCTCTTCATCTGGAATCTAATGAAACTTATCTGTAGGCCTATACGTATAACGGAGTAGCCCCCGTTCGCAAAATCTATTCGCATTAGACAGGTTTCATATTCGCCGTCTTGGTAGGCTCCTTCGTGGTACATGGTCATTGAAACTTCTTTGGTTTGTGAATTTCAGGAGCTATTTAGTGGGCGATCGGATCCTGTCGTGTGGCCCTCGGGTGGAGGTGAAGAAAGCGGCGTGGCACCCAGGCGGCCCACGAGACTCGCACCTGATCGTGCTGACCAACGACAATCAACTAAGGTCAGTGCATCCCCGCACCGAAAAGGTGAGTACATTTTCACACGGACTGTCATTACAGATTGTACGAGGTGACCTCCGCAGAGAGCTGCGTCGCCGCACAGCAGACCATCCCTGTGGGCACCCTTCCGTCCTCCAGAATTGCATATTTGGCCGCCTTGGGAGACACCGTTGTTTCCTTCGACTTCGCCCCGCCGATCACGTCGCAGACGGAACTTAAGTATTCTGTGGTATGTACTGAATCATCTGTGGACCTGCTGCATATTCGCGCCATGAAGGACCGCGTGTCATTAGGCCCGCTTTGCGCCTGTGAGTTATACTGTGGGTGAGACAAGGGTGCGGTTGCTTGTAAGCCAGGATAAGCCGTTGTTCTCGGGAATGCATTTCATTGCCGTCATGTCGCGCTCATCAAATTATGACAACTGGCGACTGCATCTATATTGATTACATCCTGAAATGTGCCCTGGGCAAAATAACTATCATGTTAATTTCGATTATTGTCTTGTACGATCTGTGGTTGTGTACTGGTTTTAGTGAATTGAAATGTAAGCATGGAGAATGAGCGTGTTTTTCGCTGTAGGTACCCTCCGTCGACGATGATGGCGCCAGTGTGCAGACTGAATACGTGCCTTCCACCTTGTGGCCAATATTCCTACTGCGGGGGAACGGATACGTCTACATGCTTCTTACTTCACTGGCCAAGACAAGGTACCACAACATACTGAATGTCATTGTTTTGTATGATTAAACACCATGTGAAATGATGGGATTGGTAAAAACCATGCAAAACTGGGCAGTTTCCACCAAAATTGCTTATTTTTCAGGAGGCATTGTAAACCCAACATGACTGGTCCCCTTCGAGTGTTCCCAGCAGCAGAGGACAACTATGGGGTGGATGCGTGTTCCTTGCTTTGCATGCAGACCCAGCCTCCAGTGCTGGCCATAGCCACTTGCTCTGGAACAATTCATCATGCCATTGCCATTGAGGCTAATGACTTCAGTGACTCTGGTGACGAAGGTGATGGTGATCTCAACGTAAATCAAGAAACATATGCCCTTCATAAGTCCTTGGCACGGACCAAACGGAGCATCAGCGTAAGCTTTTTTCTTCTTTCTTTTTTCCCCCGATTGGATACAGCACTTGTTTGCTAAAGGCTACTCTTCATTTCAGCAAGTAGGGTATTTACATGTGATTAACAATTTCATGCAGTGGGAGTGATACTTATTTTGTACTGCATATGATTCTCATCTAAATTATGAGCAGTGGTGCTTCTGTTACATACGTAACTTGTGTTGAAAAATATTTATTACTGAGTTCTGTGGGCTACTCGGTTCTGAACCTACTTATTTTGGAAATTTTTATGTGCATGTTCTCTTTATATGTAAAAAGTTTTACAATACCAAATTAGCTAAATGACCGTAAAACACCATAAGCCCAGGGATGGCGCGTAGGGGTCCCGGAGCCCCTCCAATGGT
>KZ538020.1:205836-228853 GCA_000934665.2 Catajapyx aquilonaris
GGGGGGGGGGGGGGGGGGGGGGGGGGGGGGAATTCAGTGGCCCCACCGAGGATCGCGGAAAGGGAGGGAGAAGAGGATGAATTTTTATTATGGCCTTGAGCTATGGATTATGAATTTTTTGGAAAGTAAGTGGTCAAGAAAAAGAAAATTTTGCCTTTTTAACCATCAATGATTCCAAAATTTTCGCGGCGGGCTATTGCTGTACAATCGACTTATTTATGATCGTTTCAAGGGGAGGTGTAGATGGCTGAGATGGTAACGTCTCGGCTTGCTGAGTGAATGGCCCCAGGTTCGATCCCCGCCTGGGGAACTTTCCTTTCACCTGTGTCGGGAGGGTCTTTGACCTGCACCTTGGAGGCGTCTGGCAACCTAACCTCCTGGGGAACAGCACATGACCACTTTACCGACATTGCACTTGCACCCCATGTTCCCTCCCCAAAAATCCCAATCCTGTCCCAATGTCCCTGTTTCCTTCCACCGGAGAATGAAGTTGAAAAATATATAGAAAACTGATGGTGGTGTGCCACCCCCCTATAGATCCCGTAAGGGACATCACGGGGTAAAACAAAACAAACAAAATAATAATAATAACATGATTATAAAGCTAGAGGCCGAAGTGAAAATGTTGGCACCATCGATGGTTTAATCCCCAAGGGATGAAAAACGCACCTAAAGTGACTTGTTCAAAATGACCCCTTTTTGGGGGGCAGAGGTCAACTCCTAAATGCCGAAAACTCACTGCTTTTCTTGAAATTCGGTGCATTGGTAGCCCCCAAAAAGGGGTAACTGGGTCATTTTGAGCAGGTCACTTTAGGTGCGTTTTTTATCCCTGGGGGGGGGGGGTGTTACCTAATTTCAAGAAAATTGCCGAGACCTTGGAAAGTGTCCCTTGTGAGTTCGAGAGGTCATAACCTTTGACCTTGCATGGTTCCGCATAAACGGTTTCTTTAATAACTTCCCTGGCTATATTATTGCGCCAGGTTTCATTCAGCCACTCCATTATCAACACTTACAGTTCCCTTGTGAGATATGTATTCACCCTTACATTATTTAAAGAAGGTCTCCAATTACATTTTGCATTAATATTTTGGATTTTTCATTCATGAGATATTTGCCGTGAAACACAGGGTCCAATTAAAAAATAATAGTGCAGGAGACAGATTTGGCATCTGCGTTAGCAAAAATTAAAGACACAAACAGTCTGAGCGGGGGCCCTGCAAATGTCGGGGTCCAGAGAGGGAGGCCTCGCCTTTGACTCGGATGACCAACCATTGCTCATAGTGCCACACCAGAATGACAATTCCACATTATGGAGAAGCTTACACAACTTTAAATAAATTTACTGTCATTTTCTGATAATAATATGAACTTGTAGGGACACCTTATCATTTTAGCTGTTGGAAACTCGAAATTTATTTGTTAGTTCGTGTCGAAAATACACATTAATTTCGTAACAATCGTAGCCTACCTCTTTAAAAAAAGGTAGGCCTACACATGTTACAAACCCAAGAGGACCCTGCTGCACGGGGCCTCTCGGGCACTGGGTCCGGGGCAGCCAGGGACAGAATTTGAACCCCGGACCTCCCGCTTGGCTGACTTTCATCTGTTCGAATATATTTTAAAAGTCCCTTCGCCGATGCAGTTTTGAGGACATTATTGACTGTGAAGAGTTGTCCGGGAGTCAGTGCGCCGTCCCACCAAAAAGTGGTTCCTGGTGGGCTTGGAGAGGTTGACACACCCGTGGTGCCAGTGCATTCGGTTCCGCCCTCGTATATCAATTCAACATAATTAGGCACCATTTTTCTTTTACCTTTGAAGCTATGCTGTTTCTTGTGACACTGCTCATAAATGGAATCAAAATCTAGAGGCTAATATTATAAGATTAATATTAATATTTGTGTGGGCTTGCAATGCAATGTTTTTTATTTCACTTGCAGAGTCAGTCATCCTGGCTTCCAAGTGATGAGCTGGATGAAGACTTTCCTGGGACATGCTTGTATGTGTATGAGAGTGTGGAGCTTGAGCTAGGCCTGAAAGCTCGAGAAGATGATGACAACGTCAGTGATGAGGGAGTCTCCAAGGGCAAAGCATCCAAAGAGCTGGGTTCCTATCCTGTGATGTTGTATCCTGATCCTTCCAACATTGGCCGTTACATGGCACTCCATCCATGTGGCCTACATGCTGTGGCCACTCCTGTGGCATCCCACCTTCTGAAGTTGGCTGACATGCCAGATGAAGAAGGGCTGGAATGGCTGAGTGCCTTGGGATTGCCTGGAAGTGCTGTGGAACATCTGGTGTGCACACAGTTGTACCAGTCTCCACCCTTACCTGCACAGGGACTAGCAGTTACACTCCCACCTTGGGCTGCAATCATAATGATGCTGCCCTCTGGGCGAGCCATAAGCCTGCCCTTAGCTACAGCCCCGACTCTTGCCGCCCCACCACCACTAACCCAGTCAGATCTTCCCAGGGAGAATGGAGAGGAAGAGGAATTTGTTGCCCGGATTAATTCCATCCTGGCTCGTCCACATCGCCAGCCATTGCTGCAGGCACAATCATCTGAGCTCTCACGTCAGGCAAGCCTTCAGCTTCTGTGCCAGAGTACCCAGGTAAAATGATGTGTAGTGCACACTACCTACGAGTTGTGTTATTTTTATAAGGAGAAAGGAATTATGAATGGTACAAAACTGGCACAACATGAGTTTTTATTATTTTATGCTTAAAAACATGTGCAACACCTGCCACACAACTGTGTTGAAGTTGGTATCACTGACAATTGAGTAGCCTCCACATTTTCTCAACAATATTTCCCAGTGATATTTTATGTCGTTGTCTTTGCTCCAAACAAATAACAATATATCTTTCCTTATCCTATACAGGGTGTAAATGAATTCAATCGACAAACTTGTTGGGGTAATAGAGGGAACCAAGACAAACATTTTTGACATAGGAAACCGTGTCCGGAAACGCCATCTAGAGGGGGTTCATAGACAAGGAACGGGTGCACTCAGACGCGTCACGCGAGAGGCGCTAATCGAGCGGACTGTTTTGTTGATAGATGACGCGCAGGTGTTGCCAGGTTATGGCGTATCGTGTCGTTGTAAGTAAACAACAACGCGATACGCCATAGTACCTGGCAACAACAAAACCGCTGTTGACTATCCGCGCGTCTGGCACGTCTCCTAGGAGGCGGACTTTAGTTGCTAGATGGCTCTGCTGTTGCCACGTTATGGCCATCGCATCGTTGGTTACTATCCGAGAGCCATCTACCAACAAAACAATCCGCTCACCTAGCACCTCTCGCGTGACGCGTCTGAGCGCACCCGTTCCTTGTCTATGAACCCCCTCTAGATGGCGTTTCCGGACACGGTTTCCTATGTCAAAAATGTTTGTCTTGGTCCCCTCTACCACACCTACAAGTTTGTCGATTGAATTCATTTACACCCTGTATAAGGGAAGTCCATGAAAGTGTTTGAGAAATAAGGCGTATTGAGCCTATATGAAATATTCTGTGCAGATTGTTGACATATGAGAATAGTAAGATACTAGTGTTCTTCAGGTAAAAGATCTGCTGCTGAAATAGGCCCTTCTTTCTAGGTGCTGCGTGAAGAGCACATTCAGCGCCTGGACCATGTCCGAGACGAGATAGAACGCCGCTGCAAGCAGCAGAGCATGAGAAGGGAGCAGCAAGAGAATTTACTTGAAGCCCTCCAGATGGAGCGCCAGCAGCTGGGTGCCAATGCTGAAAGGCTTGCAGAGAAGTACGAGGAGAGGAGGGACGCTCAGGAGCGCTTGATGGAACGCCTGGAGAGAGTCTTGGACTTGGCTCAGAGGCAGAGGCCAATGATCAGCGATGCAGAGAAGGCCATGAAAAAGGAAGTGGAGATGATTTTTGCAAATATGACCTCACTGCAAGTTTCAGTCGAGAGGATGATCAGAAAGCAAAAGGAAGAAGAGCAGGATGAGGGAAGGGAGATGGCGCAGTTGGAACAGACAAAGCGGAAGCTCAAGGGAAAGCTGGGTCCACAGCAAATTAACTGTCTTAAGGAGGTGCTACGCCTTGAGTAAGTATTAATCCATTTTAAACATTTCTGTGACGTTAGCCCCTTCAATTATCCAAAAGGATGGATCTATATGCAATCGAGGGATTCCCAACCTTATTGCCATACATCTATTGTTAAGGGACACTCCACTCAAAAAACAAGTTTTGCGCTAAAAATCAGGCAAAAAATCATTAATCTGAAGGTGCAATCCGTTTTTTGCTATGCAGAACTGAACGGTAATCCCAGGGCAAGGGGTCAAAGTGGGTAAATTCAAATAGTGCACTAGAAGCTGGCCGTCCGCCAGCGACACCCTCGGGACCTTGGGAACTGGAGGGCTGCTCCCGCCTGCCCGCGGGCTTAGGCCCATCCCAGAGCGGTGCAGCCCTCCAGTTCCCCTGTTCCCCGCATGGCAGTGCTGCTCATTAGCAGACAACACACTTTGACACCTCGCCCTGGGATTACCGTTCCTCGTAGCGAAAAACGAATTGCGCCGTCGGATTCAGGATTTTTTGCCCGATTTTTAGAGCCGAACATGTTGTTTGAGTGAAGTCCCTTTAAGAAGTCAGTCATTGTGAATGAAATGGCAACTGTAAAGTAGTTGATGCACAGCTGTTTAGGATAAACTATTGTTTAACAACGCGGTCGGGGTTGGACGGGCGGGGGGGCCTCCCGACGGTTGGCAACGTTCCGTCGCAAACACCCGGGTGCCTTGATACTGCTGCCAGCCAAATTCAAATGCCTTCACGGTTGCTTGACGAAGTGTCGTTCTTTGGGTTAACGGACTGCAGCAACCATCATGGCTTTCATATTTCCCACCTCCTTCATTAATACTGTGGTCCTAGCACTCGTCTGATCGGTTTGCGTGGCAGGGGTAACAAGACACCCTTTGTTGTGCTCTCCCGGCAACCGATTGTTTGCGACCTGTAGCCAACATGTTTGGAGCCCACCACGCCTTCCCAACCCCACCGCATCGCTAGGTGCGGATAAACGATAGACTTTCCGCTGTTTATTTGTTTGATCAGGTTGATTAATATGCATTTTGTTCCCAGGACACAGAGGATTTCGGAGGCTGTTGCAAAGGTGAACTGGGCCAAGAGGAACTTGGGACTTCAGTGACAGCAATCACCGTACTGTTGCAAGCACAAATGAGTTATATGTGAAGGCCTGTTTTGTAGCAATTTTTCAGGATAAAATGAAATAAAAATCAATGCAGCAACTAAGGGCCTCTTGCATGAATGCATAATAAGGTAAAATTTCAATGATGTGTTGAAATGACTTATGCACGATCAGGAGATTTTCCCCTTGATTTGTGTTCATGCAACTGGGTTTCTAGTAATGCTTTAAAGATTTGATCGATTTGCATTTCTTACGGGCATGGCTTACGGGTTTATACGTGGTTTATACCAAAGAGAGAAGATATGGATTCAAGATGGCCGCCGGGGCTGTGTCTGAATTGGCTGCTGTGCGGTTGCTGTGCGTGTCCGATTTCACTTGGATTGTCCAACTGTCCAAGCGGCATTGCGAACCACGAAGGCACGAAGCTGCACGTCTCATCACGTCTCCAGGCACATGGGCACAGAAGGTTGCTGCCTCGGTCAGGGAAAAGGTGCAGCACAGCATCCTGCTTCACAGGTTGGGTCCGGCTGTCTCAGGTAATGGTCATGTGCCTTACTACGCAGCACAACGGACTAATGCCCCCTTCTGTTTGGTAAGTGTCAGAAGCAAGATGAACGGACGAGACTGTGGCAAGAAGAAGCCTGCCCGCCCACATGAGCTTGTACTGGCACAATGCCGCGCCTATTTGGAGTCACGTGGACTGTGGAGAGACAACCTAGTGAGTGAGGTACCCCATGGATGGGAAAGGTACGGGGACTTAATTGTATTGCCCAAAGGCAGTTTTACAAGTCATGAATGGTGGGATGATGACAATAACCAACTGTGGGAAGGGTTGGGAAAGGTGTTACGTGCGGACCGATTAGCTCTGCAGGGACCAATTCTGGCGTCACCATACCGTTCGCCATCACTTCAGTTGGTGTTGGGTTCAAACCCATGGGCAACCAAGACAGAAAATGGTGTCACTTACACATGGGACGTTACACAGTGTATGTTCTCGCGTGGGAATTTTATGGAGAAAAAGCGCATGGGTCAACTTAAATGTGAAACTGAAGTGGTTGTAGATGCTTTTGCAGGAATAGGATACTTTACTCTCCCTCTTTTGGTCGGTTCAAAAGCAAAACACTTGTTTGCATGCGAATGGAACCCAGCAGCATTGGATGCCCTCAAGCGAAACTTGAGTTTGAATGGAATCAATACATCTCGGGTTACCATTTGCGCTGGAGATTGCCGTGTTGTCTGCCCCCAGAATGTAGCTGACAGGGTTGTCTTAGGACTGATTCCATCCTCGAAGTGTGGGTGGGAAGTGGCATGCAGGGCTTTGAAAAGTGAAACAGGAGGGATAATACACCTTCATGGTGTGGACCGCAATGGTGGAGAAGTTGAGCGGCAGAGCTGGGGTGAGCTCATGGCTAGTGAAATCAAGAAATTGTTGGACAAAATGTGGGCTTGCCCAGCAAGAGTTACCGTGAAAGGAGTGTACTCAGTCAAGTCTTATGCACCTAAACTGCACCATTATGTGGCTGACTTAAGTTGCACACCAGTTTGTGATAGTTATGAAGATGTGCTTGTGCAGTGAGGGTAGTTTGAACTGTGTTTGGTGTAAAGATTTGGATTGCCAACTGAAGTTTATGTGGGGAGAACTGTTCAGTGCCTTCCTGTTTGCTTTTTTTTTTTGTTGTAGTTCATGTTGTTAGGACACTTGACATTGTGTCAGTTCATAAAATATAGTACATATGAAATTATTTTTGCATTGCTTTTTCCCCTTTGTGAAATGGATGAGGAATATTGCAGCGTTGCTTCTTCAAGCTGGGGTTGGGTAATCTTTGCCGCTTTGCATTAATATGTTAAGATGAACTCTATGTGCCTCAGGGTTTGGCTCATCTGTATTAGTTGCATCATGTTCAAGTTTGGCATAGCTATGCACACAAATGGAGAGCCTGCTAAATTACTTTAAAATGACATGTCAAGCAATGAAGCAATACTACACTTGTAGGTGAGACCACAACACAGGTGTGACTGGAGATGAGACTCCACAAGGTTTTTATCACTGCTGATTTTATGAATGAATTCTGGAACATGTGGTATGTTTATAGTTGGTGGTGTTTGAGTCACCTTTCATGTGAAAGCAGCCTAGGGAAGTGCTTGCCTGGTGCTAACTGTAAGTGCATATGTCAGCAGTGAGTTAAAATATCTTCGGCGCATTTTTATTGCTGTCCCATTTTGGTAGCCCCTAAGTAAGATTGTAGCATAGCAATGGACAATGAACAATGAATTTTTCCAACATGTTGTTCTTGTTACATTTTTAAAAAAATTCGTCCTAACTCAAGTTCTGCTGCAGGTAGAGCTTCCAAATTTTGAGCACAGATCCCCACCGTCGCGTCGTGAAGTGCATTCCTACTATTTACAGCTAAACTGAATTCCTCTTCAAAACGCTGCAAAAAATTACCACAAAAAAATTCTTTATTATTTTTTTGCTCAACTATTCGGAATGCGGTTTCTTCTTCAAAGGGCCGAATTTACAACATGATGGTGTGGATATATGTTAAAATCCTTATAGTTCTATCCACTACAGGATTGGAGGTATGATTTTTTTTTCTCTGCAATTTTTTCTGTCATTACTTCATTTGTTCATGATGTCATTACCTAGCACCATCAAGTCTTGTTTACCAACTCGCCATATCATTTTATGTAGTTATTGTTGGCCAAATGTTGCGCTACTGCAGTATATAGAGTACTTATTACAGTTGAATCCGGATCCAACAGTCTCAGCTGTAACAGACTTTCGGTTATAAAAGCCTGTCCCAGCATGATTCCATAAGGCCTGTGTATTTTACTCCTGATGTAACAGACTCATTTTCACCTCACCTTGGGTATAACAGACCATTATTTCTGGGCCCCTTGGTGGGAAAATATAGTTTTTCAGGTATAAAATGTGCAAAAAGGAGCTGGCAGAAGAAAATTTCGGATATTTTGGTCCTGCATAATTTTCGGGTGAGCTCATATTGCATTTTTGATGGATTTCATTCATTGGTATGCAGTTAGTGCGTATTACAGGCATATGGAAAGCATAAATAATCTGTGTTTTTCGTTGAAAAAGTGACGATTAGGATATAACAGATCTCGGTTATAACAGACTTTTTTTCTGTGGTTTCTTGACGTCTGTTATATCCGGATTCAACTGTACTATTAACCCCTTCACTACCTGCTATATTGCCATCGCCTCGATTTTCGCTTACACATATTATGAAGATAAGGACAAGATATTTTACAAAATAATATAATATAATATCATACCCCATTGAAGCCGTTCTGGCTTTTTAGGGGGGAGATTTGTTTTTTTTTTGGCTGGAACTCTTGTAAACTTTATTTCGCTTTTTGGGACGGGATAGGGATGGAAGGAAGCGGCTGTGGCCTATTAACTAGGAAACAACTCTGGTATTCACCTGGAGGAACCGTGGGAAACCACAGAAAACCACGGTCAGAGTTGCCGGCACCGGGATTCGAACCTCGAACCCAGGACCTCCCGATTAGCAGGCGGACTCCATATCCACTACACCAACCTGCTTCAGTATATTTTACAAAATAATACATAATAACAGCTATACTTACGCATTCATGCTCTGTATGTGATGGAAACAGTTTTCGTTGTCTGGAAGTTCCTAAATAAATTTTCAATAAGATTGCCGTAAAAACTCGAAATTCAGGTATTACTGCCAACTATTAAGCTGATTTAATTTTCGCTCCTGAAAATGCAGAATCCAATCGAAAAAGACCGCTGAAAATTCACCAGTTTACATTAACATGTGAAAAATTAAACATTACAGTTAAATCAGTATCTAAATTGTGCGTAAATATTTCATGGCAATAAACTCGTACAAATTTTATACAGTATAAATTCAATACGCTTAATATTGAAGTTCCTAATTTCAGAAAACACACTTATATGGAGTGGCTCATGGAAAATTAATATTTTCAGAAAGGAGACTTCATGAGCAGTAAATTGGAAATTGCTTGAGTAAAACTTAAATCAGTAATTGGTGGAGGACTGGAGGTCTTATGTGCACCTACCTTGTTTCAGTACTTTCATTTAACCGCCACGGAGGTCTTACTACCCTTTTTATCACTGCAGGGAATGTTTATGTTCTTATTTTACCTATACTTAATAACAATGAGCTTCCATTATCCACAGGTTATTGGTTGCAAGCCTTCTGAACAGGTAAAGTGAAACCTGTGAATAATAACCTACTGACGAACATAGGTGTTGTAACAAACATACTTACCTGTTATAAGTTTAAATTACAAATTCTGCACATTAAGGTATGGTGAGCCGGCAGGCACGCTCCCCTGCCGGCTTCACCTCACGGGCAAATGTCCCCTGACTCGCATCGGCTTCCAAACCTATCCTGTCCCCTGCTCTTTTTCCCTCCAAAAACCTTCAAGGCCAGAGTCGACCAACTCTGGCTCGACCTCCACAAGGTCCGCGCCTTGGGTATAAAAAGCAGCACCAAGGCGCGGGCCACTTCACTTCAGCATCAGCTGCAGCCTTCAACGAGGAACACCCGACTCCGAGCTCCACAGCAGACACGGCCTACGAGCTCAGCAGCAGCAGCGGCGCATCAAACAACCGGTCCTTTTCAGGACCAACATAACAAACGGCCCTTTTCAGGGCCAACATGAGCATCTGTAAAGGGTCACCAAAAAGGCATCAACAAAAACAGTGAACAAAAAATTAGATTGTTATGACAGTACGGTACTGCACTGCACTATATTGGATTTTTAAATTTTATTACAGTATTTCATTTCATTATATATTGGATTTTTAAATTTTATTACAGTATTTCATTTCATTATATATTGGATTTTTAAATTTTATTACAGTATTTCATTTCATTATGCAGGGTGGTCCAACTTTTTTGTCCGAACAGCTATTGACAAATTCGGCCTAAGCTGCTTATGTTGTAGTGCGTTACCTGGCAACCCTGTCCGGCGGGCCAATTCAAACATCAGCCCATGGAGACTGCTTCCATTGTTGCCACTGTTTACAAATTGAGTGAGTGACGCGGATGACCCAGCGACGGATCTCTTCTGCCTGCGCACTCACTCATTCGATTTGTAAACAGTGGCAACAATGGAAGCGCTATCCATGGGCTGATGTTTGAATTGGCCCGCCGGACAGGGTTGCCAGGGAACGGGCTACAATATAAGCAGCTTAGGCCGAATTTGTCAATAGCTGCGTGATAGCTGTTCGGACAAAAAAGTTGGACCACCCTGTATATTGCATCTTTTCAATCCATGGGTAATGAACCCATGGATAATGAGGTCTCACTGTGTCTACTTGCCCTTGTAACACCATATTCTTCGCATAGAGAGTAGTGAGCCAGTGTAGAGAGAAGGTGACCATCAGGCCTGGGTGTATGATGCATTTGAGAGTCAGCTAGGAGAGGTACAGTGCAGTAATTTGTGTCATTATCCCTTTCCTTAAAAGAGTTAAAACATATTTCATGTTTTAATAAATTTCAACCCTGTCCTTCCCAATTTATTTAATTGTATTATTTATTCCATATCGTATGTTAAGGCCACAGTGGCTTTTTTTCTTGGGGGAGGGGAGGGGGTGCCATTTGTAACAAAATTATGTACAGTACACAGCCTACTATCTGTTTGTTTAATATAGAGCCCTGTGTTTGACTCTAAACAACTCCCAGGCAAATTATCAAAAAAAAATCATGGTATGTATCGTTAGAAAGCTTGTTTAAATCTATGTTACATAATTATATGATAGTTGTTTTCCTATCATCAGTCAGTCTCTAATTTTTTATCTGGTGTAGGTGAATTAGATGGGCCGTTATGAACATATGCCAGTATTGATGTTAGTACTGTACAGTATTTAGCATAGACCTTACTAGCAAGGTCTATGGTACTATGTAGAAAATGACAGTTTTAAAATGCCATAGCCCCAAAAATTGAAACTTAAAGGATATTTATAATTTACCCCTTCGCTACCAGCTAGGCCAAAAACGCACAGATTTTCCCTTACGCCTATAGGGCTATACTCTGAAGGTAATAAGAACAAGATACTGTACTATTTTACAAATAATAACAGCTATATTTACCCATTTATGGAAAACACTATATGAATGTCTTGCGAACAATTTTACTCCTGCATAAGTCCCTAAATTAATTTCCAAAAAGATCGCCTTAAAAACTCGAAATTAGAGTTAATACCGGCCAACTGTTAGGCTGATTTAATTATGAAATACGCAAAAATATACGGAACAACAACCTTGAGACGAATTTTCTGGAACTATAGTTATACTTTGCGAGAAATAAATTAATACTTATTCGCGGATTTTTGACACTTCGCGAGAAGGAAATCAATTTGGGAGTTTTCTGAAGTGTCAAAAATCCGCGAATAAGTATTAATTTATTTCTCGCGAGGGGGTTAAAATAGTCCGTGTAAGGGCCGGTTTCACCGAGCTTGGTATATGATAAAACCAGGTTTCTTTAGGAAAATCCATACAAATAGATAGGGATTTTGAGAAATACCCTGGTTTTATCATATACTGAGCTCGGTGAAACCGGCCCTAAGTCCGTATTATTTCTGGATCTCTCTTTTTTGGGTGACCGGCAAGAATTCGGGTTATTTTGTCAGTTGAACAAAATTCTTGCTGTCCTCGAGAGATGGCACTCCACACACCGAAGAGAACTTCCCAGTTTTTCCCATGCAAATGGCAGTGGTTGACCTCTGCCGGGATACGGAGGAAGCACAGGAAAACCACGTCTTGTGAGTTATGTTACTAGATAATAATATATTACCACACACTAGTGGTGTTATGTTTTTCGTACTGTTCGGGCCAACTATCATATTTGTCTCTGCCTGTTGTTGTTGTAAGCGTTTATTTGTTCCAGGTTCGGCCTGCGGCCTGTTATTCATCTCTTTCTGGTGTGCCCCTTCTGCCATGCTTGACATTTTAACCAATCAGCTGGAGGATAAATACAGAACTATTTGAACAGGAAAATGTTACTATGTTAGTACAGTAAGTTCTTTCTCCTGCCTTAACTGCATGCGGATTTCGACACTTAGCTGATATCTGATAGCATAAAGCTGTAATGTCATTGTCAGCTGCAAAGGCTTCTACGATTGCAGGGGCAATTCCTCTCCCTATAGAAAATGAATAGAGCCGTAAGTTGATAGCCTACAGCTTCTGGTGTGTGAAGGCTGTTTGTTATGCATAAAGCAAAGGAGTCATTAGTTTACCCAGGCATTGGCGAGCATTATATGTTGAGAGTGTGTTGGATAGCAGGCAGTAGATGGGCCCATGAATAATGAATGGCTTGGTTTTGCTAGTGGTCCTGGAATTGTATGGCGAAATGAAGTGGTGGATTCACGGGAGACCCCAGTTTGCGCAGTGTTGGACTTGGGCTCCTCGGAGAAATCGCAAGTGTGCACAGAGTTGGCTGGCAGGCATATTATGTGGCGTATAACCCCCCCCCCGTAGTGGAATGGCAGCTACGGGCTAAATTGCATTATCCGAATGTGCGATATTAATGACATAAACGCTCCTGTTTGGAGAAGGCGGCTAAACTAATAGGACGACGTGTGACGCCGGATAATGGGCCCCGGATTCTACTAGCAACAGAGTAGGCACAAGAGGCGATTATTTTGACGGAAGGAAACGAAAAAAAGGGTTTCTCCAGGGAACGTGGATGGGATTCGAATAAAACGCAGCCCTACGAGTTTGGGTGTTTGGATGGCAGTGATGAGCATAAAGGGAGTCCGGAAAGGAGCCATTTGTGGCCTAATAGGGAGGGCCAATCCTCACTCAAGCCAGCTCTCCAATTGCCTTTTGGCAGACTCGTAAAAGAATACTTTGGCCTCCTCCTCCTTCTTTATAGCGACTCTTCCGACGGAGAAAACGTCACAGTCTGAGCAATAACGTTGCATATTGCGTATATACAATAATTGTAATACACATCAGATAAATCCCATTTTTCCGCCATTATTGTGTGTTAATTTCGTCTGTGCACATATGGGGGCGCCACTGCATACAGTGGCGCCCTCATATTCACCAAGGAAACGGAAGAGGAATTGAGCGTAATAGGAAAATAAGCGCTGAAGCATCCGCTTCCAATATGAAGGGGAAGTGGGGCGGATGCGCATCGATCTTCCCCGACAATATCATTCTATTTCCATGGGCTTATGGGGCCCAGGGCGTGAAGAAAGCTAGCTAGCAAGGAACACTGAGCACACTTACAAGCTGCTTCTCACACCTAGAGGCAACGTGCATTTGTGTCATCACGCACAAGGAGATGGCTCGACTGGGAAGTGCGGAGTGTACAGGTGTTTTGGAGGCAGAGTAATTTGTAATAATTAGAGTACCTCACATTTGTTAGATTAACAAAGTTTGAGAAGGAAGGGGTGTGCAGGGTGGAACAAATGTCTGCGTTCAGATTGATGTTTCTGGGTTGGTGGTGGTGTAGTACCTGGGAGGAAATTAGTGTCTTGAACCAGTACTATGATGGAGAAAGCTGTGTAGCCAGAAGAATTTATGGCGATTACAAATGCAACAAATTGTCGGTTTTTATTCTTATCGTGTTACAGGGAGGAAAATGTGCTATATACTGTACCGTCGCGACTAAGAGTTCTGAAAAGTTTTCAAATATCTCATTTTTCTCACTAGAGTGGTGGGTTACACCCTCTGGCCATGGGCCAAAGGCAGGCTTCACCCCTCGTCGTAGCAACCTCATGGACAAAGTGAGCCGGCTTGGAATATGTCAAGCAAGTACTTTGTCATCATAGCAGTATGCAGCTGTACTAGGTTATATAAAAGGAAAAGAAGTTAAGAACCGTCAAATGTGTCCGTCGCACGTGACATATGAAGCTGCTGGTTTGTAAACATTCAATTTAAAAGTGTATTTACTCAAGTTTGCAACCGTTAAGACGAAGTACACTGTTGTACGTGATCAGTTATCTCCAGAAAAAATGCTAGCAGCACTTTCCTGAGAAGGTTTATATAAGATTCTAGGTTATCCCGTTGCAAAGAAAATACAGTGCAAATCCCTTGCAATCATTCTACGTAAAAGTCTAAACTAACAAGAACTTTTATGGGGATTGACGCGGAAAGAACGTTTACAGTATCCTAACTTGGTTTTTTTCAGAGTTGTTTACCTGGAGTTAGTGTACAGTACTAACAGTATCCGCATATGAAAATTCCAATTTTACGGTCGACAATTTTTGTTTAAGAGTGTTATGCGCTCTCAAAAACATGCTAAACGAGCAGTTAAATAAGCAGAAACTGCATGCCGAACATTCAAATATTAATTTGAATGGTTAATTCGATATTTAAAATATTACATTTGTAACGCTAGGTTCAGACACTACATAATTCTGCTTTGTTTGGCACAGCCACAAACCTCGTATATCATTCTGTCAAGCTGGGGAATTGTAGCTTTGTAACGAGGCATTTCGAGTAATAATATTAGGTTAGTAAAATGTAGGGTAATATGAACTGCGAGTTTACATTTTGGAATATGATAACACTCGACAGTACGGGCACATGTTTTCACTTTCTGCCAGCAATCTATAGTGAGATTACATTTTTGCAAGGTCCCTCTTATACAGAGCTCTGAAAGTAGTGGGAGAGTATTTGTAAATATTTGACATAATTGATTTGTGGAGGGGATTGGACCTGTCTTTCAATCGATTGGTTTCCTAGAGCGAGTGTGCCAATCATGTACCCGCAGAGTCTGTAGAAAGACAAGGGCCGAGAAGATAGTGAGAGGAAGTAATCCACCCTGAGTGAAAAGTTCTACTTTGCGACCAGTTTTTCTCGCCTAGGTGTTCTAGCGCTATATATTGGATCCCTTCGAGTCGGGTCTGGGTCTCAGATAAAGAAAGGACGTCCTAACATAATCCCTGGCATCACTTTCAACCTTCTTTGCCACCAACCAGTTGCTCCAAAGCACACCTTTCTTACTTTACCCATTTTCGCCAGTCACAGCAAAATATTGGATTTTCTCAGCGCCAGTGCAGTCCTTCATATAGAGGATTCGGCTGAAAACCTCACATATTATCCAGTAACGCTGCCTGTACGTAATTTAGTTCCGACGACACGTATTTAATTATATTGTCAGGGTTCACTGAAGGAAGGTGTATGGTTTTTTGATAATTTTCACACATGAGTCAAGTTAGCGAATTGTTTGCACATCGAATCTCATGCCCAGTGGATCGTTACATTCAAATCTTAAACACATCATTAACTTGTACGGAAAGTGTGGGATTTGGTTTAATATGATTTTATTGTAGATAGCAGTTGCTACCAATAAATCACATTCGTAACTGTAATTCACTGCGCCGCAATATTTCACTCGGCGATATACAATATTGCAATTCCGAATCGCATGAATTCCCAGAATCCAAAATCGTGCCATAAAAATGTTGGGAGCTGAAATACGGGCGATTATATGAATATAGCTAATGCAGCAGACATATCAGCCAGAACAAAGCAAGAAAACTCTCGATACAAAAGAAAAGCCCCTCCCCAAGTACCTTAAGTCACTGTTTTTTTTTTGTTTTTTTTCGTATCCTCGAAAAGATTTTTGGTGGTTTCTTTGAGCAGCTGCTGCAGTCCGTAGCTGGAAACCTTTTAGCTGCGCGCAAAAGTTTTGCGCCTTTTCTCCTCACTTCCGCTGCAGGGAAATAATAATCGCAGCAAAAAAAAAGTTTCCACCACAAAAGGGCAAATATTGAAACTTTTTCAGGAGGCAGAGATGAATTCTCCTCCATTTTTTTCTTCTTTCTAGCTTCCAGTCTTTCAACCCACGCTTCAGTGCGTGTACTGTACGATAGTATCGGAATTCGATGCTGCACTTGTCGATTCATATCGATATGGCGATATTTCGAAATATTGTACCCAACACAGTGTAGCTTGGCTGCTACACAATATTTTGAAATATCCGACTGTGACCTTTTTTTTTACGGTCCTCTTTACGACATGGGAGATGCCCTGAAAGTACAATGGCACGCAACGTTACTTGATCCAGATTGGGGCACCACCCCGGCCGAAGTGCGTTCCGCCGACACGATTTGGGTCGGACCCCTGCTCTTGGAATCCACTCCTGGCCTGGTTGAATTCAATACCCTGGCACTTATCCCCGGCGTGTAGACGCTGCATGAAAGTGATACACAATGGGCCCTGTGAGAGTGGGTGTGCTTGGGGTGCTTGTGGGGCTTGGCGTTTGGAGTGCTGTGGCGGTCGGTGGCCTGGTGGCGCCATAAATCCGAGCTGTGGAGCTAGGGTTCCCTCGTGCACCATGGCTTCCCGGATTCCTATCAGCTTATCCCTCGTGCTGCAGCCAACCAAGGGGGACCTGCTGTAAATAACTGTAGTGGGGATGTATTAAAACGTTAGCTCTTGCTGCACGTGACACCCTGTTTATTGGGCTCAAAAGTCATCCATGTATGCGTCGCTTTCACTCGATTGATGTTTTTGTAATGTAATATGGCGGATCTTCCGGCGCTAAAAAAAAAATGGAAGTTGAGATTTGGAAAGCGAGAGTGCATTTGGGAGCCTGGAGGTGTTCCTCCTAATTAGATTATTAAATGCCATCTAGTGCTTTCGAGGAGGTGCCTCGGGAAAGAAAGGAAAAAGGGAAGAGGCTGCTAATATGCACTAAGAACTTCCTGTCTGACTCTTTTTCTGGGGGCCACATGGGAGTGGAGGGTATATGTAAGGAAATGGCTGAGTGAAATTGTAGAGGATTATATGTAGAGACAAAAAAAATGGATAAGGCAAGAGAAGGTAATGGTAAAAAGATGAAGGGCAGATGGAGACAAAGGAACAAAAAAGAGCACAGGTCAAAACTGGTGGGTAGCATCCATCCATTCGCCTAACCATCCATCTCTATCCATCCATCCATCCATCCATCCTTATCCTGAGGCAGTATTTCTTGCCCCTAGAGGCGTCTGTCAATTTAAGGAAACGCAATCCCGGCGAGAATTAAGCTGAATAAGAAATGAGTGCGTAAAAAATTGAAGCTTCCGCTACAGCTAAACTCCTCGGCCTTGCTTCCGCCTAAGAAGTAGGCGTGTCCCCGTAGACCCAAAGTTGCCTTCATTCCACGCTGCATGGTATATAGGTCTCAAAAAGTGTTTACCGAGCAGCCGAGTCCAACTTCCATAAGTAGATCCTCTCTTTTCTGCTCATCAGGATACGCTAAGCTACATTTAAGCCTGTCTCTTTTCCTACATTTCCATCGCTAATGTAGCTTCCAAAAAAAAGTAGGAAGCCTGTTTGCAAAATGGGACGTCATCGATCCTTACAACCCGCAGTAAATAGATCCATACTGTCCAATCATGACCCGGACATCCCATGCCAAGGCACTTTCCGATATGAATAAATGGGGCTTGTGGACGCTAATCCGCAGTGAGGCATCAACTTTCGCAGGTCACCCTTTTTTATATTAGTTCATGCCAGCAATGATAATGGTGTCATTCCATATCGCCTGCCGGGTAAGGTATAGTCGATTCCCCAAACGCAATTTTTCAACTAGGGTTGGGGAATATGAAAAGGGACATCGCCTTAACGATTTTTACACATGACAATTCGATGCTTTCGGGTATGGTGTCAGGTTGGCCTGATCGAAGTTGCCAATTAATTAAGCAGGTGGAGAGAGATTCATTTAACGGATTGAAGCCTTCAGATGACTGTCTTTTGTTGCGGGGTGTCAATAGTCCACAATAGTGCATGGCCACTGATACTAATCAAACCAAACGTAATTACTGGCTGATTGTAAAATGTTCTTTACCGTGTGTCACGCGTGTGTTGTTTAGCACCTCTTTGACTGTCTACATAAATGATATGGCAGGCTCAAATTTTATCAACAAAAATCATGTTTGTCAGAGCAAACAACGTGTTTTGCGCATGTTGAGTTGAATGGCTCTTCCGAGTTGGTTTGTTTTGTGTAAAGCTTTACTGTAGTGTTCAATGGAATTCATATCATTCAAACATGAAATCGGTCAGTATTTTCATGATGCAGTGCCCTTTGTCCTATTTACCAGGTTGACGTACAGAACCTTGCACACAGTGCAAATTCAATTATGGAGTTTCACAATACAAAGTGTGTTGGAGACATTGTGTACCAGTCGAGGACAAAATTTCTTTACTGGTTTGTGTACAACTCATGTTGGTAGGCCTACTGAAATTATATTGTGGGAAGCTATATAATTGCCAAGCACTCAGGCTTCCTTCATTATGGCCGTTACCTGGAGCGCTACAGTACAAAACTGCTACATCACAGGCATGGGCTGTTCGTAGACAACAATGAAATTCCTGCACTCGCCTCAGGTTATGTTTAATCATGTAGCAAGTATAACACGAGGCGGTGAAGCTGCAGAGTCATTACTCTCTGGCTCCTACTCCAATGATGAATATTATCTACCTTCAGGTGTAGATATGATGTCACATGTGTTTCGGATTATACAAGTATCCTCCAAGTCTGCCTAAAGTGATGCCAGTGTGCTTCTTGAGATAATTAAATTCTAGTTTAGCTCGCGTTCAAGGAGATCTCCAGTGTCAGCAAATTACAGTGTAGCCTTCGAAACAATGTGGTGTAAGTCACGCAAATGATGTCGTTATGTAAATGTAGATGCAAATATGCTCAAAAGGAATCTCATCGGGCAAATATTACAACTTCAAAGCACAAAACACGCACTCCTGTTACGTCTGAAAAGCTTTAATTTTAACTTGGGTACTTTTCATCCTTGCATGATGCAACTCAAATTACCCGGTGATATTTTTTTGTAGTGTTGCCAGATCGTGCCAGATGTTGCCGTCGCTTCATTTTTGTCGCTTTAAGCACATCCTTGCCCCCATTTGATTCCTCGGCTTTCTTTTGCGTTGTTATTGTGGAAAATTCTGTAGCACATTATCGCCCTGGAAATGGCACCACAGGGAACACACTGTTACCGCAACGTGTATTATTCCTTGTGCAACATAATTCCATATCTGGCTTTTAATTGCCGTATTTTGGTTTTACTGACTCCCAGCATCAGGCTGCACTTTTGCAGATAGTGCTGTGTCGGATTTTATGTAGTCTACTTGAACGATCGTAACTGTAACCCGACTGTAATCTAGTTGATTTCAATCTTCCAACCTACAGTGGATTTCATGCCATCTTTAGTTACATTTGTCCTCCCCTCTAGGGATATTGCTGTGATAAGCCGTTAATTCTCATAATTGCAGGGTGTAATAATGGGGGATTTTTGCCAATTTATTACTTTCATGTACTCGCGTGCACTTGGTTCACATAAATGGCGGTAGCTGATGTTGGTGTGATATGTGATCTTGTCCGCCTCCTGCATCCACAATGGTTGTTACTAGGATATTAAAAAACAAGCATATAGCTTATTTCATTTTGTAGGCGTTGTAGTATAACTAGTGTCACAACGTGTCAGTATGACATCGTGCCATTCATACGCACGTTATTTTTGTCTCCATGCATGACATCAATGTCGCGTCGTGCCTGTGGGACGGACCTCTTTGATTTATTCGGTTACAATATTTGGCACTTTTTTTGTGCACAGCATGGTGTCAGAAATTTGATGGCACCACAGTCCAGTATTAAACAATAACTCATGGCGTGTTTTTTTAACGAAAATTGTGAAGTGGATTAAATCAATATCATTAGGACCTTGACTGGTACGAGTCTGTCAAACCGTCAACTGAACACGTTTCATTGAGTATTAGCGTTACAAATAGGGCGGTTTTTTTATCCGCTTTGAGTCTGTCATTTTAAATTTTACCGTAGAAATTAATGCATTGTTATCATCGGAGCGTAATTCCTTTAACAAGGTGAAAACGGCAATGTCATGTTTGCGTTATTTTTGCAAATAGTTTGTGGGCATTTAATGGGGCACAACTTGCTTTGCCATATTTTTTGACCAGTCGTAATATCAGTAAATTAATTGTTTCCATGATTGATGCCAAACGTGGAGGCCCGCTGTTATTTTGCTATTTTTCGGGTTGTTTATGAATTTGTAAACTTTCATCGAAAGCAGTTGAATAATTACTAACTCATCTCTTGTTTTGTGTATGCTTATGTTATGAAATTTTTGTCCAACAGCGTTTATGCCAAAACAATTAATTTTGCGAGTAGGCCTACATTATTTTACCATAACTACTAATTAACACTGAATTATGTTTTTTTTTTAAACTTCATGAACAGCATGAGCTGGTGAAGGCTATGTTGACAACGACACCTTCATAACACGAGAACTTTCGTATAACTTTAATTAACCTAATGGTTTTCCTGCACGTACTGAAGAGTAAGGCATGAACAGTGATGTAAGTTTGGAATGGGCGTTAGATTGACAAGGCCACTCTGCGGGACTTTGTGCGGAATGCTTTTACTTCAAAGGGAGGCGGTGCATAGTGCGGTTATTATATTATAGTGCAGGAGTGTGAGTGTTAGGCAAGCTTACGAGGAACATATTCGCCGTCAAAGAGCTTGTTTCCAGGTCAAAGATAATGTTCCTTAATGTTTAGCAAACAAGTTGATTTTTTTGTCTTTGAAATTATTCTTCTACTTAAATTGCAAACAACACTAAACGTAGAGGAAATTAATATGTATACAGAATATGTATGTTTTTTTACCGCAATTTGCAGCAGAAATATATTCGCCAACAATGCACTGGATGCATATTTGTGACTTAATAAACTATAGTGAACTTCATATCTGGTGTTTACAAGTTACTGCCAGCTATGTAGCAACTATGTATGCAATATTATAATATAGAGTGGAACTACAATTTCATCTGGTAGCACGAACATCAGAAACATTCTGGCAATATAGAGTTGCTGATTACGTGATTATATCTCTCGCGAGAGTTTTTGTTTCGAGCGAGATTATTAACTATGAATTAATTACGACCGCAGAACACAGGCGCAACTGAGATGCAAATGGGGATAATTTGCAAGAGGATTCTCTATGTTTCACGTGTCGGAATGTTAGGGGCAGGCGAGCGACAAATTTGGACCGTAGTTTTTGCAACATGGAAAGGGCCCATATCGGCTTTTGTTCGTCAGAAATACGACCTCCCTTTGAAGTGATCTGCGGCTGCTAATGATATTAATGAGGGAAAAAAGGGGTAATTACTTTCCGTCGCAGGGGCAAGCACAGACAAGCCCTTACTCTTTGCTGGTTAATTACAGTAATGGACCTAAAACCTGATTGTTAATTCGGAATTAATCTGCCGCCACCGATGCAACAATCCCTGGGCAAGTTTGTTCCTTTTTTTTTTTGGAATAGATTCACCTTGCAATCCTCTTTCACGGGCCTGCTTTTGCTACCGTGATCCTAATTACACCGGAGCCCTTCCTATGCTTTGTACCCACCGCTCTCCTTTCACCCAACGCATGTGCTTGATGAGCACACCTACACCTCTTTATTCATTCATTCACTCCCTTGCTTGCACATGACGAACACTTTGAGTAGAGTGGAGCTGCAGTGCCTAATTTTACGGTGGTTAGGATTTATAGCGAAGAGTTCCACTCGGAAGCGGAATTAGGCTGTTTCTTAAAGTGCACTCTCGAAACGCGAACACGCTTATTAGTGGAACCAACGGACGGTGGCGACACCGCTCCTTCGCTTCTGCATCTCGCCGAAAGAGTCGCCATCGCCGCTCCGCGCCACCGAGCCGCGCCTGCTCCATTTGATTATGGATGATATGCTGTAGTTTGGCGAGAATTTCAATGAAATGTCATTTACGAATATTAAATGCTTATGAAGTTGTTCTGTAACTATGCTCAGTGCTAGTCTAGCCCCCACCCCCACCCTCAGGAGGTTGAGACTCCGACTTTGATGAATGATAGGTGCGGCAGGGGTAATGCGAGTAGACAGGGTGCGTGGGATTAGAGGCACGCTTCAATCTCGAGAAGAGAATCGGCGACGCAAGTGGAATAATTGTGGAGGACGATTGGTTGGGAAAGCCGATTAGCGAGTGGAACTTAATTCGAGCGAATTAGCAGGAGAGGGCCTTGGTTGGGGGGTCGGGGGGTTAGACAGGAGGGTGTTGGAGGAGGAGGAGGGTCTCCCTTTCCCATCTCTTTGAAGCCTTACTTCTTTTCCCGGTGGCCATGAAGAGCCTGGGGTTGGGGTGGGGTAGGGGGTCCTCGGTCGTACATTTGCAGGTAATTAGAGCTCGGAGTGACGGCCGGCAAATGGAAAGAAGCGCGCGTCTATTAATTAGACATTCAGCTGGCAAGGATGATGCTTCTAGAAGCACCCCTTACTTTAATTGCTGCAGGATTTAATGGCCGATATTCCCCCCAACCCCCTCCCAATCTTCCTTCATTTTTATTTCTTTTCCCTTTGTTTTGTTCCCCCCCTGCCATTCAGACGACATTCCGTCTCTCCGGGATCCCATTTCCTCCTGTCGGGACCAAGAATCCTACAGACAATTGAGGAAGCTCTCACCTAATACAAGAATGAGACGCGTTCAATTTTGTAATTCTGCCGGATGCGACCAACTTTGGATGCTTAAGATGCAACTTATTCATATTGGCAATGTGAATATTTGCCACGAATACACTTTAGCATTGAATAAATCATTTTTTCGCCCGATTTAATAATACGAGGGCTGATCAAAAAAGACTGAGACTTATTTTTTAATAAATATTGCTTTGAATCTTCACTTTTGAAATTGATATATTTGAAAACGGCGGGCTTTGTTTAATGAGGTGGCCAAATGGCATCACTGTATGAACATTCGTCTGGCTACACTGCTCGTTGCAAAGATGGCTGCTTCAATTTCGCCTCGCACTGATGAAATGGAAGTGACACGCGAGGAGCAGTACGCGGCC
>KZ538021.1:0-109772 GCA_000934665.2 Catajapyx aquilonaris
ATGGTAACATCGCCAGGCACTTTTAACTCTGGTGGCCATGGAAAGCATCAGGTCGTTTATGGCGTAATCAACGTGGCTTATGCTTATCATCGGCTGAGCACAAAAAAAAAACCATTATATTCCAATATAACCGAAGTTATTTTTGATTGGTTCCAGTATGGCGTGATAAGGCTGAATTTTTATGATATGTCATACTAGCAAATGGCAATATCTGAAAGATAGATCTTCGGGTGCATAACCTTTCAAGTATATTTTTTTTTCAGCAGATAATTAACGACGCCCTTATACCTCTGCAAGGCGATTAATTATCCGCATAATTGCAGACTTGTAGATTCAACGGGGCAGAATCGCATTTTCTGCTAATGACAAATGCATCCATTTTTTTCCTCTCTCCCTTACCTGGTAAGGTAGCGCTCCTAACAAGATAAGACAAATAATTAATTCTGGCAAGTGTAAACGACTTGAGAAGAAAAGAGGTTCCAGACTCCCCCCCCAGACCGACGCCTAAATGACTTGTTATTTATTTTAATAAGCGAGACCTGAGCTCCCGAGCTGAATGCATCCTTCCAAACGCTTGTCTTGACATGTCACATGGACGAGCCGGTAACAAATGCGAGGCTCTAATGAGAACCCAGGAAGCCATGATCACAATTGTGATTCGAGCTCACTCGTCACGATTGCGTTTCGTTTTTCTTCTGCACCCTGGAGGGATTACCAGGTCTCGATGGTTTTGTTGGGGATATTTTTTTCTCTCTCCCTCCAACCCTCCCCTCACATGGTGTCACTACAAATTAAGCCGTCAGGCTATTAATACGGACATGATTAATCATCGATTTTAACTGGCCGTAAAAAGCTATACCGGGGAAAACTTGACGTACACGTCAATTAAAATATAATTCTGCCGTACATGCACAGCAGGATATATACTTTACGAGAATTACAACACAAAATCTTTGCCTACAATTCACAATAACATGCAACACATACGAGTACCCATTTGCGTTCATATAGGCTACAACCCGGACCTATACTCACAAACTGGTCTGAGATTTTGTCTCTAATTGTCTTTGTCATCGTTAAGAGTACAAAAGGGGCTTATTCACATCTTGTTATATACTCGAGTCCCCAGTGTACCACATCAAAATTAATTTGACACATGACACGATGCATTTGGTTTACAGCCGGGGACGCGCACAATTTGTTTCTGTGACCCCGTTTCGAGAATGATCTTAATCAGTGTCGTACCAGGTCTGTTGGACACGGTTTGTTCCCATTGTCGCAGGACCTTCTGAATAGGAGTAGGTGGCAATAAAAAAAAGGAGAATGACAAGAGGTCACCCTTTTTTTTCCTGTCTGAATCTTTTATTCCTATTGGGTCAAAAGGCAGCAGGCAGTTGGCTACGACCACCTCTTCATTACTCGGCTGAAATGCACATAATGGAGGCTAACTCGGGCTTAAATGATGCGCAATGGCGCTGAATGTGCGGCTAATTTTGAAAGGTGGCCCCTCCGACTCCATATTTCCTTCAGGCCTGACAATGGCCGCCGACTTCATCGAAAGTTCGTGCCGACTTCATTATTCACTTCCCAGCCACTGGTTTCGTCCAAAAGGGGGGTTGTCCCCCCTAGGTTCTGCTCCAAGGATCTGGGGACAACAGAAGGGTCACGACTGCCAACTTTGACTTGGATTGTAATGATCTGGCGGTTATGCACAATTTTTCACATAACGTGCATCGTGCGCGTTAAAATGTGCTTTAAATGAATTTCATTATTGGAGTGATTTGTGTTACACCCTGTACGTATATATATCCAGTGTGTGGTACGCCTGCTTCTCTCTCCATGTTCCCTTTTGATGTCTCCCCCTTTGCAGCGACCAATCTCCGAAACGAGCAGAACATCCGCGATTTCATAGGCGAACAAAGCTTGACGCATTTAGTCCATTGGGCGACAACACAGAAGCGGCTGCATGGCTTTTCAAAACTCCCAGAGACTTGATGTATTACCTGAGGGTCTCTCTCCCCCCCTTCCATTTTAACTGGTGATGTATCTATTTGGGGAGGACCTTTTCCAGCTATATAGGAAACAATCGAAGGGGGTTATATGTGTTGCTGTTGGGTTGAGGTCTGTTCACATTGTGTGTCCCCCCTCTGGATTCAGTTGATTTTTCAAAAATTTGGAGCGTCTCTGCGGGTGGTGCTCTCCACAAACATGGGTCCCAGCCCATGTTCCTCTCTGTGTATTATTGACTCCCGGTCCTATTGTTGAGACTATGGGTCGTGCGACCTATTCATGGGAAGCTCAGACTTTTGGATTGTGTCGATGGCGCCTGTTCGCACCACTTGGCCCAATGTATACTATAACACGCAAAAAGATTGTCGCGCTGTGGTGTCCGCGACTTTTTGTTTTCCTCTCCTGCCGCAAGGGGCAGGAGAGTAAACAAAAAGTCGCGGACACCACGTGGATACAGTGGGACAATCTTTTTGCGTGTTATAGTACTATAAAAAATTATCTCTCTGTCCCATTTCGTAGGGTGCTTTTTTCGCCCATATAGTAGCAGCTTAGAGCGGGTAAAAACCTCCTGGAAGCCCCCAAACGTGTGAGGCGGACTAAATGGAAGCATTTTGGCACTCAATTTCTCACTGCTACTGCCCTCCCCTGTCAACAGAGCAAAGCTGCTGCGGTGCTCCCATTATGGATTTAAAGAGGAGAGTCTTCCCAAAGTGCTGGCCTACCCATATTGCATTCATGAAAGATTCATATGGTGAGGGAATCTGGCGGTAATCTCCGCACTTTTTTCCACCCCTCTCGGTGTATACAGTGCTGGCCTGGCATATACATATAACCCACCCAGAGCAGGGGCCCCCCGGTTTTTCATTATTCCCCAGCAAGCTTGCCAGGCTCAAGCTTCGGAATCCCATCCTGGACACCACGTAATGAAAAGCACGAAAGGCTCTACTGGGGGATATAGCATCAATTTACTTTTTTTAGACACATCCTGGAACAGTGAAGATCCGGACTATTGCCAATCAAAAAAAAGGGGGGCACGCATGAATTTACGAGCAAGTTATTTGTGGTGTCGACCCGAAAAATTCGTGATCACTCTTACAAATATAGAATTGTTGGCCTGAAAATGTTCGACCGGATCTCTGGAGTTGTTACCCTCTCTTAATAGTGGAATGCAGCTAAAATGCGCATAAAAATATTTCATCTGCAAACCACTACATCCTGTCTTACTGACACACAATGCCGACACCACAAACAAACATACCCCTTTTTGCTTATAATAGTTATTACATGCCCAGGCTATGCCACACGAGATAGCGAAGAAAATGACCTTCACAAATATTGTTCCCGCACGTGGAGGAAATCCAATAAGTTTATCGTACCCGCAAAAAAGTCGTAAATAATATGCCCCTTTGCAGTTATACCAACGCAAATGTGCATCCTGTACAACAGTGCGACATTTGCGAATTTAACCGGCGGTTTAGGTCAGCCGGTTTGAGGAGTCAATGACTTTAGAGGTCAGATAAAAGTGGCTATCAGCAGCCTGATTAGTTAACAATAAGCAATGAAAAAAAAATGGGAACTTTTGTGTACTCTCAATCGTTGTGTTTGTAATTACGTTGTGCACAATGCGACCAAATGAATGTTTTTATTTGGCTATAGTTAGCACCCGGCATAATATTTCCCACAGAATGAGCTCGAATGATAACCGATTGGGGGTATAGCCCAAAGTTTTATAGCACAACAATGAGCAATAAATATTACGCAGAAACGGGCATAATATGAGTCCCCCCCCCCCCCCCCACATTTTGGCAAATGGCCTGGGGGATGGGCAGGATTTTCCAACCCCCCTTCTGCCATCTTTTATTGCCCGGCGAGTCGCAGTTTCCGTCGCCTGCTGTAATGTGAACTCCGGGCCGACACATTCCGGGGGGCGAAAAATGTCCGGATTGTCCGGATAAAAAAAAATCTATTTTTTTATATAACGGTCACCGTTGGCCTTATATTCAGTATTATTTATGGCATATTTAACTCTTCTAATTTTACGGCACGTTCTGGTAATGCTTCCCACGGGGGTGGTTTTAGGAGGCGAAAATTTGGATGATTTCCACCAGTCGGGCCTCGAAAGCTGGCACAATCGCATTCTTATTGGTCACGGAGGGACCCTCTCCCGACTGGAATTTAGAGGAGAATTTAGAGTAGTTTTGGGTAGACTGCTGGGAGGCCCAATTTTACCACCAGGAATTAAGCTTTCTTGGGTCTCTCCAGAAGTCTCCACTTGGTCTCTTGTTGTAATAAAAAGACACACTGCTGCTACTGGAGTCGAAAGAGACGCTGGGAGACACAAATTTTGTGGGGGTCTAAATCCGCCCAAGTCGTTTGGAGCATTAGAAGGCCCATTTCTTCACATTTTTTTTTTTTTGAAAAAAGTAGAAATTTCCAGCAGATGTGCGACTCATTTGGGTGTCGGTTGCAGCCTATATTCCCTTCCAAAGTCCAGAACCGCTTTTGTGGGAGAAGTGTTTACACTTCATCCTCCGACTCCTCCCGGGGCTGTTTTGATTGTAAACGGCTTATTTGATCAAGTTTAAAGCGGGCTATTTTGCCTTGATTAGATCCCTAAGAAGGAACACGACGGCTCCATACAAGTCAAGTCACTTCAGAGAGCGAGAGAGCCAAGGGACAGATTGTCCCTTTAACTCGATTATGTTTATGCTGTGCTGGCCAGGTCTTAAGCATGAATAGGGAAGTTTGGGAAAGGCCCCCAGAGGCAGCAGGATTTTGGCTTTTGTTGGATATAAACGAAGAGAGACTTGGGAGAAATGGACACTGGGGGAGGCTAATGCTGACCTTTTTTCCAGCAGAGAAGAGCATCACAATGACTTTCTAATTCCGCTGCAAATAGTTTGTCACATGACCTAAAAATCAGCGCATGATCTTTTTGTTGTATATGTCGGTGTTTCGTGTCCGGTCCTCTCAAAAAATCTTGTCAAACCCGCACAAAAGTCGCGGGCCAACAATTTCTCAAAAAAAAACGGTGAGTTATGCGAACGTCGGAAATCTGTTTGTGTCCCAGGACATCTTTCTTCCACCATTTTTATTGCGAGGATTTTTCTCGGGGTGTTATTTTTTTTTTCCTTTCTTTTCGACCCGGTGATCCATCTTCAGGCTGCGGGTTCCTGTCATATAATGTGCAAGGTAACTGATGCTGACCTCTCCAACACCACCGGATAGTTTAACCATAGCACTATCATATTCTTTGACGCACAAATCGACATTTGAGGAGCTATCTATATTGACGATATTTATTTTTAAAGTGCGCGAAGGGCTGTTGAGGGATGCAAAAACAATCATTTTTCAAAACTCCGCCCCTGCGATCCCACGTCAACAAAACAAATTATCAACGTCACAGTGGCCAAAGTGATACTTATCGAAGGGGCTTTTCTAAGATTTATCTTCCGGAACCATCTCTTCACAGCCCAGTTTTGTTAGGTTGTGAGACGTTGCCGCGACGATCACAATTTCAGATCGTATTCGAGACGGCAAAGAGTTAGGAAGGAACTTTGGCAACATGGGAGATGGTCCCCAACTTTTGTGACAATGGAATTCCTTACGAGAAAAGTTCGAATGTGACAGCCGAGTCAGTCTGTGGGTCTGGATGACATTTTTTTTTCTTTCTTCTTCTCCTCTCCCTTCGATCCTTTTTGTCTCCTCCCCCGGTTCCTCTTTCAGACCTTGGCTCTAATGTCGAGTAACATGACAAAACGACACCGACCCCTAAAGTCGGTCTTTATTGGGAGGGAGGGGGGGGGGGAAATATTTATTACTCGGACACTTCCAACAGTTGCCAGTCATGATGGAAAGAAACGCCAGTCGACACAATGGAGCAGGAGTCACCGGTGCTCGTGACTAATATAAATCATTACTATCATACACTTGATTGTGCTGCTTCTGTAAGAAGGACCCTCAGGAATTCCATCTTGTGAGAGACAAAACTTCCTGCCTTCCCTTTTTTTTATCTCCTCTCACGTCGTACCGGGCTAACAAGCAGCTTCATTTTTCTGAATAATTACCTGTAAGGTCGCTACCGGTATACCTGAAAGCTACGTTCATTAATCCTCCGTTTCTTCTAACAGGTAAGGTACCCCCCAACTCTGATCTGTGTCGCCGATTCTTCCACCAGAAAATATGGTCCGCAACTGGTAAGTATTGTTATTTGTTATCTCCATTTTTGTGACACTGAAACATGTGCCCGTTGTATATATGGACGCATCAGCATAGCCTATAGAAATACACGAAGTTCATGCATATACAGTTGGGACAGGGAGCATATACTACATAAGAGGCGCAAACATTCGATTTCCGCGTCTCTCTGTCTGGGGCGTTGCCAAGGCTGGCGGCCATTTTGAAGTGTGGGCAACGCCAACGAGGTATAAATAGAGTACAGGCAAAAATAGGGTCCGCCATCTTTGATTCGCGCGTGTTCTTGCCGTGTAGTTGCCATGGCCGCCAAAACCATCAAAGATGGCGGACCCTATTTTTGCCTGTACCCTATTTATACCTCGTTGCCGTTGCCCACACTTCAAAATGGCCGCCAGCCTTGGCAACGGCCCCAAACAGAGAGACGCGAACATCAAAGGCGCCGACAGAAGTTTGCGCCTCTTATGTACATATGCTCCCTGGTTGGGATATAACAGACTTTCAAGGGACCGCGAAAAAAGTTTGTTATAACCGAGATCTGTTATAGCCAACTTGTTCTCATGTGGTTTGACTCATTATTGCATAACACTGTCCAATTAAAACTTAGGTAGCGACAAATAATTTAATAATATTTGGAAGGATGCGCTGCTTCATATCCGGTTGTGTCACCAGATAAAATTATTGTTGCCAATAGTCCGGAAAAGTGGTCAATAATACAGCATGGATCGAAACTCTTTTTTGACACGCTGCTCATCCGCAGGGGTCAGATAGGGACTGGTGATGGTGCGATCCCCCTCCACTCAACCCCATCAACCCTCCATTACTGGAAATTGGCCCGCCATTGTAATCCCATTAGGTTGTTGTTACGCTTGAGAACAGCCGCCAATCTAAATTGGTGCCTTTATTCAAACCAAATATTGTGTTAGCGGGGAGGCGATAACCGTAGCTATTCATTTGGGCACCCCCCCTCTGCTAAGCCCATGGACCCAGCTTTTGACTCAGATGAGGTCCAGAGGGTGATGTGCACAGGGTGTTCCGTAAGCTCCAGCTTCTTATATCAATGTAAACATCCACAAACTGTGAGTCGGATGACAGTTTGATTTACTGGGTCTGATATGAGCTGAAATGTTGCAGCAAACCTGGACGATTGTATTTTTTTGGAGCGTTTGGGTGGTCTTGATGTGTGTAGGAAGCAGCCATGATGATGGACGATGAGCCAGCAGGTGCAAGGGACAAAACCTACGCGAGATTTTTATAAGCGGTGCTCTTAATTGGAAGAGACAAGTGGCGGGATTTTACAATTTTCAAAAAAAAAAAAAAAAAAGCCAAACTTCTGGAATTTGACAACTTTTTCTTCGCCCCTTCCAAATTAGAGGGGGGGCCTGGAAATGGTTTCCAGAACTGTAAGATGAATCCATCCTCAGTTTCCAGTGGAGCGTGAAATAACTCCACTGATTTTTCACGGGCTTCGTTTCAATTTTCACCATGGTCTGGAAGCTTTAGGGGAGGGAAAGGTTCAGGCAGCAACGCAGCCATTTGGGTCTCTCATGTTTTGAAGGGTGAGGTCAGGGGCTGCGAAAATCAACTTTGAGGGTGGTCAGTAACGCGATTTTCTGGATGGGCACGTCCCTCATTTTTCATTCCTTTCGAAGGTTTTTGGGAGAGCAGGGCTGCTTGTTGCTGGGGTGTGTTTTTCGGGTCCAAGGAATTTTTGGCTGTGGAAAACAAACACCCCAGTTTGTGATTGGTGGTTGACATTCGGGGAGATGTCACTGACTTACCTTGCGGCTCTTGCGTTGCTTTGTTTCTCCAGGCAGAGATTGATTTTTGGGCTTCTGTTTTTAAATTTTTTGGGGACGCTCACTCTGAAGGTTAGGTATACCGGACACCGATAGGTTGTAGTTAATTTGGATCAAAAAACTGTAATTACAATGCTTTCTGGAATGCGATAACATCTCTCATAGTATAAACAGGGAGCATATATACTACATAAGGCGCCAACATTCGATTTACGCGTCTCTCTGTTTGGGGCGTTGCCAAGGCTGGCGGCCATTTTGAAGTGTGGGCAACGCCAAGGAGGTATAAATAGAGTACAGGCAAAAATAGGGTCCGCCATCTTTGATTCGCGCGTGTCCATCAAATATGGCGGACCCTATTTTTGCATGTACCCTATGTATACCTCGTTGGCGTTCCCCACACTTCAAAATGGCCGCCAGCCTGGGCAACGGCCCCAAACAGAGAGACGCGAACATCAAAGGCGCCGACAGAAGTTTTCGCCTCTTATATGTAGTATATGCTCCCTGGTATAAACTAGAAAGTTTGTTGACATATATGTTTGTCCGGGTTACCTAACCCACTTCTGGACTACTGAGAGTGCTGAATTTTGGCACACTGATGTGTTTGCTAAACGTGCCGCGGATTCAGGGAAAAGTCCGAATCCCTCACTTTTTGAGTATAAATAGCCAAAATGTATATATAAAAAAATTTTTTGCGATGTTTTGTTTTTAATATGCACCAAGATGGCGTTCCCAGAGGGTTCCTTCCCCACATTGTCTTTTATAAGAGGGAAAGTTTGTTTGTTTATCCATATCATCGTGGTTTCCATGGCATCAAAACACAACGATTGATTGTTGTTGATTACATTACAATGGACACAGGCCGTGCTAGTTTGAAATAAGCACATTCCTTACTTTCAGAAAAAAAATCAGTCTTGGTCTAATGAGGACCTTTGGGTCTGGTTTCTTCCCCAAAAAGTTGGAAACTTTCCACATGGCTTGAGGTTAGGGTATAATAGGAGGGTTGGCTCTTCATTCTTCCCAGGCTGGGCCGAAGGGTAATTAGGACCTATTTAGAGCCTATTAGGCCAGGGCACCGGGGCTGGAAGACTGCGGGGTGCCTGCCTAAGATGGACACTTGAAAGAGGAGAAGGCGCCAGTGGTGTACAGCTGGAAAACCAATCAGTCTCAGTCGGAAGCTTCGGGCACTTTTCAAAGGTTTGGGTTTCTTTTTACAGCAGCAGGGTGGCAGAGTTCCTCTAACAAGTGTCCAGAAGCATGTTCGACGATTATTATTTTCAAATATTTCCCAAGAGCAGAAGCGATGAATGCGCGTGTGTCTTTGACACCACCAACAGGGTGTTGCATAAAGCAAAGCAGCGTGCCAGGACAGTGGTGGATCTCTCCATTTAGTAGACAAGCACGAATCGGACAACAATGGTCCGGACAAAGATTTAGGGTCTGGGAGGGGTCTTAATGGGCAGGAGAATGGGGGGAGGAAGGTAAGAAGAAGCTGGAGTCCATAAACCGCAGTCTTCTCAGCGAGGAGTCTTTCTTGAAGGATACAAGAGTACAGAGAAGAAGTCTCTGAGGGACCACCCAAAGAGGCCCTTGTCGGGACCTCAATCCCTTGTTTTGCTGGTCATCATGCTTTAAAACCTTTTTGGCCATTTTGTCACTCGATCTCTGCCAACTTTAGCACCTACACACGCACGGACTGAAATAAAGCTCTTGAAAAGTTTTGAAGACGCCATCAGCCTATGTTTTTTTTGCACGTTATGCGTAATGGCCATATCCCTAAGAAAATCCAGGCATAAGCCCATAAATTATCTGCAAGTGTATATAGTGGATTTTTGGGTGGTTCCAAGGGGAGGTTGTGCAAGGTGGCCTCCAAAGTTGAAATGGTCCAGAAGGTTGTGGGTTTTTTTTCTGATCTTTCTCCCCCAGCTCTCTCTCTCTCTCTCTCACAAGCCGGAGAGCTGCAAAGTCCGAGTCATATTTCACACAGACATAAAAATCTCGAGGGAGCTCATTTGTGAGTTGATTAAGAAGCAAATGCTGCTTTCGTCAGGCCGGCTGATGCAGAACGTATCAATGGCCCGGTTCAGGATTTTTATGAGGTCAATGTTTGCCTGCGTTCATATATACATGTGCCGATGTGGTGATGAAAAATGGGGAAATATCGTCGACCATTTTGTTCGCATTTATGACTCCCATGTTTTTCCTCCTTTTAGTATGTCAAGTTCGCCATATGCACAACCTCCCAAAAAAAGACATGAATAATGTGCAAAGTACCAGTCGCGCAACTTGGGAATCCGAGGCAGATACATTAAGAAACGCATAAGTTTCTGTCCTTCGCTGTCCGGCTTGAGTAGATAAGAGTTAAAATATGAAATATCCTGAGGATGCTGAAGAAGAAAGAGAAGAAGAGAAAACGATTGCGATGAGGAATAAAAAGGAAAAGAAAACCGGGTGTTATTTATGCTGGTAACATTTTGTGCCCGGTCTTTTCGTTCGTCACCAGCACTTGGAAAAGTGAAGCAATCATCAAAAGGCATCTGGAAAACACATGTCCAAACTCGTACTTTATGGACCATTTGTTTTTCATTTCATATGAGCTCCAGAATTTTTGAAGGGGGAGAAAATCTTTTTCGTTTTAAGAAGAAGAAAAAAAACGTTTGAGAGAGGGTCCTAAAAAACAATAAATTTTGGATCTAACCTTCCGGAAAGTAGTCCCCCCGACTTCATTAGTACACAAACAAGCCAGTCCTTTGAAAGCAAAATAGCTTTTTTTGAAATGAAAAATATGGCACCCCATCGGGTTCAACGACACCGTGTCCCGAAGTATAATTAGGTAGTTTTGACCACTGTAAAGAGTTGACTTTGGAGCCCGGTTATCAGGAAACAATAAATTTCTTTCACTCTCGACTGTAGCACCCTTCTCCCCTCATGGGAATGGGGCTGAGTGTGGAAATTTACAGCGGTAGAGAAATAAAGCAGCTAAACCCCTGAACCTAAACCCACGATAACTCTAATAGAAGGGGGGCGAGCTCCTTTTTCGTGCCATATTATATACCGGGTGTCGGTTAGTTGCCTCGTATTTTTGGCTCTGGGGATATTACTACTTGGAGGGGAAATTACATCTTTCGTATCCTTTGAAGGCGAACTCAAGGAGTTAAACTATTGACCCTTTTCTCGCCAGAAGAGCCCACCCCCACAGTATATGGGAAAAAAGATTTTTTATTCTTCTTCTCAAGAACATGTAAGTGACCGCAGGTTAAATCGTTTGGGTGTATTATTTTACACCACGGTTGTGTGTAGAGGAAGTGGTAGAAAACAGATGGCTACTTTTGCTTTTATGTTTGTAATCTGATTGTAGCTTGTGTACAGCAGGAATAATCAACACAGATTTGTAGAGATATTTATGATGCCGAGTACAATGTTAAGAGCGAATATGGGTTCTGGTGGCCTGTTACTGCGTAAAATTTGTAAAAACAATAAATCTTAGCATGTTACAAATATGTATGTTAAAAATTTCTGTTTCAATTCACCCCAACAAGGACAACTGCTGTTTTTAAATGTAACTCCCATTTTCAACGTCCAACGGGTTAATAGCAGCTTAATTTTGGTTATTAAAATATTTGAAAGGCAGAAATAGTTGCGAATTTGGCAGTTTTATTCAAAATTACATTTATGTCATAGCCACTGGCACTGTGTAGGTCTGCCTAGAATGACCCTAAAATAAAAATAAGCTACTGATTTCCTCAATTGAAAATCCAATTGATTTTTATTAACAATCATACCAGCAATGCTTAGCTAATTTTAAATAATAATGGTATTCCATTAAAACGTTTAAAAACTCAATTTTTGCGTGTCCCGTGCAGATACAACGAAGGATTTTTCGCAAAAAATGTAAGAAATTTTCATGTGCAGCGATTTTCAGTTTAGATATCTAAAATAATATTACTTACCAAACAACACTGCATTCCATTGCACTGTGCTCATCAAAGCTATCAGTATATCACACAATTGAATCAACAAACGGTTTGTAGTTTCTAATAAAATTGCCCCAAAATAACTGACTATATATACTCATCAACAAATTTATTTATTTTTTTAAAACCAATTGTGTCTACTGGCAAGTCACAGAGAAATTACTTAACTCCTGCAAAAACCCTATTTTCATGTCTTTCAATTTTTAAACTGACAAAAAATTCAACATTAAATGTTAAATATGTTGAAAAATTCAATTTGTTTGTATTTTAATGTCGCTTTTAACCCTGTTTTACTGTAATATATCTCGAATAACAGCAATTAGAGGCCGGTGCACTGCCCCGTTGACAATCCTGTAGCGGGGATAAGAAGCACGGGTTGTTTAGGCCGAGCGGTTTAGGCCTACCCCAGAAATTGTTTAAAAAAGCAAGAATCACACCAAGTGACATTATCTCCGATATTTCTCATCACGTATTATCATCTTTACAATATGCAGTCCCTATATAAGTTGTTAAAATGTGTGGAATGCTACTTACTTAAAAAAATATTGCACTCTCACAGTTTTATTTACTGTACATTTCTCATACTTTGCACGTAATATACCGCAGTAAACCTACATTCTAAAGTGATGACTACAATAATTTTTTAACAACTTACAGTGAGCATATAACATCCAGTCAGAGAGGAAGTGAGAGTATAAGAGACTACAAATTTGCTGCAAATAACTTATTAGCTTTCACCGCAGCAGTGTACGTGTAAATGCTTCTTACGTGGCGCTGTAGTATATACTTGCAGGAAAAAGTCAAGCTCAATAAATCGGCAAAATTTCTAATAGGCAATGTGTCACAATTCGCCACACTCTTTAAGGCCCGTCGCCAGAACGGCGTCAGGAACGCTCCTTTCGTGTGGTTACAAGTTGGCAGTTTGCGTTATATTGCCGCTCGTTTGCATGTAATTAATATGTTATTTATGAAGTACACTAAATCAGCCATTCAAAATGCGAAGAGAAGTGGGGGGAGGGGAGCACTTGCGACTGCGACCAACCGTGGACAATCCCCTTCCTCAATAAAAATTTTCTCAATTATTTCTCCTAATGGTTGGGGGAGAGGTGAACAAGGGGTGGTAACCATTTCAAAATAAAATGGGGAGTGGATTTGTAACGTACTTTTTTTTGAGGCGTGCACCAACATTAACGCAAGAATGTAACCCTGGCCGATGGGGACGTCACACAGAGCAGAGAAATGGAAAATAATATGCAGGCGTAAAATGAGGTGTGCGCCAGTCGATTTGGGTCCATGTGTGTGTGTGTGTGTGTGTGTGTGTGTGTGTGTGTGTGTGTGTATACGAGGGGCGGAGTCGTGTGACGGAGCAAATGGGGCCAGGCAGCATCAAGAGAGGACTGCCCGTCAAGCCCTCTCTCCCCTTGCGGTTATAATATGGGCCCCGGACGCCATCCAGCCAGGCCCAAGCTAGGCCTATTATAATGGTCCCCGGGCGTGCTTTGCTTGCCAGGCGATGCACTCCATTGCCCAACGGGTCGCTCTGGGGGTATATCACTGTTGTTTCAGGACAGGCAGCCAGCCAAGGGAAAGAGAGGAGGAGGAGGATGAGGGGGGGCATATAGCTTACAAAAGTGGGGGAGCATTGTGGCGATTCTAAAGCTCAACATATACCAGGGGGTTTGTATCCAGAATCGTTAATGTCTTGGCCATATGTCAGCCTCTGCGCGACTAATTGGGTGACAGTTGCAGGGCAGTGATTAAACTGGGGGATGGATAAGACAGAAAATGCCAAAAGTGCAGCGTAGAGCCATTTTAATTGGTGCATTTACACGTGAATCTTTCTCCTAACAGGCCTATTCTCTCCGTCCGGTGTTTGTCAGATCGGATAGTATCGCACAAACCGAGGGTGGCGGGAATGTGCAGAGGGATGATGCGACACAAGGTGCGACATCTATTCCTGAAAAATAGTACTACGTGGTAAATCGCAGGGCCATCTCATTGCAGTCGTTTAATCGTCACTGACGGATTTTGCCAAATTTTGGCAACGGGTTCACTGTATAGTTTGGAGAGTAGCCAGTACCGTATTATATTCGAGGCAATGTCCAGTGCGTTTAAAAATGAGCATCCAGTTAGGAATTACAAGTATGGTGGGAGGAGGAGGCATGATGATGATCCCCGAAAGGGTCTCCCAGGTGGGCCGAACCTGACAGGTGGGCAGGTTCCAGTGTGTTTAGGGAGGGCTTCCAGGACCAATGAGGAGTTGGAACTGGCATTCAAAACATGGGAGGGAGACAGGATGGGGAAGAAATAGTGGGAAAAAAAGAGTGTCAGGAAGGGGGCTCTGCTAAGGAGTTATGTGGCTATCCACGTGCTCTTATGTGGGCTTGGCCACAAGTATTTGTTGACCGATGCTGCTAGATGGAACGTGGCAGCTTGACCTATGGAGGGTGGTGGCCCCTCGCGAGTATTTTCTCTCGCTTGCTTTTGCCTTTTTTTGTGTGTGTGTGTGGGTCCACACTTCTTGCCAGGCTTCATTCCTGAGGGCTAAATATGGGCTTGGGATCTTCACTGGCTAGCAGATTGGGTGGTTTGAAGGTGTCGGCTTTTCTTGAAGGAGGTGATGGACCAAATGTGTCGTACAACGTTTTACGACTTATGCGGTTGCTGTTGTTGTCCGCCAGAGCGTCGCTACCTGCCTTGTAATCGTGCAGTCATCGCCAGACATCCCGGATATTGCTCTGGGGAGGAATGTCTGCCCTTGAGGATTCCATGACAAGTGTTTGCACGTTGCAAGAGAACAGGGCTATAATGTTATACTTAGTACATATAGTGTGACAGCCTGACACATGTACACACACAGGAGAGAAGCCTGTTCAAGATAGTGCACTGATAGACGTCGCAGGAAAATATTTAACGAGTTGTATTTGGGACCGATTTAGTCGCAACAGAAATTGAACAAATTAGTGTATAGAGATTAGGAAAATGGATTCTTGCGAGTTAAGAAACTGATGTTGTGCTTTCGTCTCATTTCGCCCATTTTATGCGTGAAAGGGCCGTGACATTTGCAGGATCACACGCTCACTGAATTTATATCACACGGTTTAATTTCCCAGGAAGAGATTACCGGAATATAAAATGTTTCACATTTGACCTTTTAGTTCCCGATCCAGATCATTATGATGGCACTTCCTCCTCGTTTCTTTTTTGCTCACTCATTCCTATAGTGGCTGTCCGAATGCCTCGTGAAGATAAGAGGCCTTAGCACCCAATTATCGCCAATTTGAAGCCACAAACTAGGCCATTTCGAGAGATCACAGGCCTTCCAGCACATTCCCATCCTGCTATGCCGAGATATGCACTCGAATCACGTGCCCATATTTCGACACATATCACGCGTCTACAGCAGATGAGGACACACACAAAAAAATAGCTGAAGTGTCTATCTGCCAACCAGAGGCAGCAAACCTGCGCTTATATAATTATCAGTTTTTGTGTACAAAAAATGCCAAACATTTCATTCCACTCTGCGCTTCAGGGTTTATCAGCCAGAGTTCGACCTCTGCCGGATGTGTAGACCCTGATTTCTGTCATGACTTCTCCTAGCATTAGTTGTTTATTTCACTAGTTAATGATATCTATTAATACTCCATTACTGTCCTAGATACAAGGGTTGTCGAGGGTGACAGCCACCAGATAAAAGCGTGGGGGTTTCCGGCCTTTGATAAGTCGTCTGTGTACTATAACACATGAGCAGGGGGCAAAATACTTTCAGCTTGTTTATTTATTTTTTTCTCTTTGTTTTTTTCTTCACCTCCCCCCCCTGTGTATATATACCCCCCCTAATTCTTACTCTTACACACACGTCACATAAAAGAAATGATAGGAGAATAATTAATGCGATGCCCAGCAGGGACTGGTTCGGGTTACGGAGTTGGTTGGCTAATTGGGAACTAGCCGCTATTTTCTCAAAACTTCTATAAGCCCCCCAACAAGGCAGCCCCTTTTTCGACCATGTCATCTCCACTCTGAAGTCGGATGAAATTGCGTTTCCTCCCTGCCTCAGCTCATTAAGCAACTGTAGTTATCTCTACTCCTGTAATAAACAGATTATTGCCATAGGGTGTTTGGGGTCCTCCAGGCCAAAGGGTCGGAGTGTCAGCTGAATTGAATCATCAGGATTCCTGTGTAAAAAATGTAGGATTTTTCTTCCACCCGAAAATGCTAAGTATTATAGTAAAACTAGTGAGCCTGTTGCCAAAATTTGGCAAAATACTCATCAGTATAACAGTGACAAGCAACTGAGATGGCCCGCCTATTTACTAAGCAGTGCTATTTTTCACGTATAGATGGCGCATACTTCCTCTGCACACTCCTGCCACCCTCAGATAGTGCGAGAGCGCGCGATACTATCTGTTCGGACAAACATCCGACAGAGAGAATAAGCCTATTAGGATAATTTAGGTCGAACCACACCTTTTCGTGGTGGGGCGCCCAAAAAATCGAACTTCTACAAATAATATTTATTAGGTCATCTTTCGTCACCCTAAAAATAATTATGTGGCGATTATGCAGGCAGTGATGGACAGGAACAAACACCGACGCCCCCCAAAAAAAACCCCTCCAGGGTGGGTTACACAAACTTCCAAATCGACGGCCGGTAGCCCGTGGATCGAAACTGTTAAACCAACAAAGGAGGGAGAGACAAAACCAGCAGTTAGGTAGCCAGATTTTTGTAAATAAAGTTGCCCGCGGAGAAGCCTACCTGCTGTCAACACATCATTAAAAACGATGGGCGTTGGATCGGACCTATGGGCGTGTCGATTTAATTGTGAACCAGAAAACTAGAAGGTGCTGGGAGGTAGATTATACAATTTTTTTTTAAATATAAAAAAATGGTTGAGGCTTGGATGAAAAACCCACCGATCCAAAAAGCGCGCTCTTTCATTATTCCCGCCCATTTTCCAAATTCCTCAACAGCCCCCAGTGATTAAATATTAATGGCGGGACGATTAATTTCTTCGCCCTCCATCACAAGGCCCAAAGCGCTCAAAGAGCCCGCCGGCTGGTCCTCAACTTAAATACTTATGAGATTATAATCCTCTTTCCAGCAGCTTTGCGGGGGAATATAAGATGGGTGGGCGGGTGCTCTGTAGCTCTAGGCGTAATCTAGAGAAGAGAAAAAAAAAATGAGAGAGGAGGGGGAGGGGGTTTAATCTGCATATTTAATTTCACCTGACAGTGATAACACGAAATTTAGCTGGGGGAGTAAAAAGGGTACAAATTATAATTAAAGCTGCGTGTTAGTTTACGCAGCGTGTGGATTGCACACTATATTTGTCAACGGTTTTTAAGACGGGAGAATAAAATTATGCGTTATAATAGATAGTGTCAGCGTATGCAAAATGTTGCTCCGAATTTATTTAGACCGGATACATTAGCAGGTGACGTCTGGGCTTATTCGTGATGCTAATACAACATTGCGTAAACTGGTTTTTTTGTGTACTTGCCCAGAAGGGTTGAGTGCAAATAAGTATGCACGCTTCTGTTCCTCTTGTGACATTGCAATTGGCCATATATTAACTGGAAGAGGCTGTTATGATTTTCACGTTTTCGTACGCACACAAATTTTGCTTTGAATCTTGATAAAATAATATGCTGACGTAATTGCACAAAAGCAACCAAAATTGCAAATTGTGTGTTAACTGAGTGATCGTACACTGTGACGTGCTATGTAATCATCTCATTAATCCGTCACTTAATCGGTGACTGCTTGTTTCATCACCATGAGGGACACCCTGTAGGCCCAGTAAAAATCCAGTTTTGCTGTTCCGCAACAACCAGTCGTGCACACATTTTTTGGCCAGCATTTTTATATCCCCCCTCCTCCCTCTTCCCCCATGCAACCGACCTTAACATTTTTACAGCTTCGTCAAAAGAGCTAAATTAAGGGGTGTATATCGTGGCGCTGCCTGGTAATAATTACCCCTTCGAAAGTCGGTTGCTGATAGCTATCGCAACGCCGACTAACTACAACGATTCGTCTCTGTTCAGATTCAACAACGCGCTTGTCTGAGATTGACTCGACACGTTTTTCGAACCGGCAGAGAGACCTCCACAGAAAAACCTCCCCAATAATACAATATATATTTTTGGCCCCCCATAAAACTTGGCGAACCACTGATCCAAACCTAAATTTTCGTAAGGCCCCCAAATTTCATCACAAATATGCATTGGATTTGTATAATCATTGTGTTACATGCCTTAATTGATTACCTGTTTTTTTTTAATTAAATGGAGGGGTTTGATTTGGACCCGCCAATTTTATAAGGCGAGAAGGTTTTTGGCGGGGCGGGTCCTGGTCATGCATTAATGTTAGGTAAATAATCCGTAGTGACACCTGCGAGCCGTGTTACCTTGTGATTAATGGGGGGTGCCCCAAGAGAGTCAGCCGGCCTATGGTCCACCTTATACTGGTGGGAAAATGAAAAAAAAAAAAAGGTGGGGGAGATGTGGTGAAGAGAGAAGAATTGGTGGAAAAGGGGGGAGAAAAAAAACTAAGAAAAATACCTGAAAAAAGGCAGGTGGTGAAAATGAGAATAAATTTAAAGGAGCTAGAAGTGAAATTGTGAGGGATGATTTTTTTTAAAGAGGAAAAAGTTATCAATGGCAGCATCTTTAGCTGCTAAGGGCAGACACATTGTTTGGTTTGTAGGGTACAAGTGTTTTGTGATAAGGGTACAATCGGAAACCTAAATAACTAATTAGGTGATGTTGGGAAAGATATACAGGTTGTGTTTTAATGGGGAGCTACACTTTGTCGTGTCTAGTTCATCCAACCGGAAAGGACTCACCTTATATGTGATTAATACAAAAATGTGCCCACTTTCTTTTAAAAAAAATACCAACATAACTTCTCCTACTTGAGGTTATCGCTGCATGTGAACGGCGGTTTATTTGTTTTGCAAAATAGGGCATAATGAATTCCGGTTTATCTTTGGTCAAGCAATTATCGCAGTCACAAAGCCACGCCGTGCAATATGGCGCTGGTCAGTGACATATAGAGTACACGTTTCAAGGACAACAACCTCAATTTCCAGAGCGACATAAAAATACATGAGCAAGTGTCGTGCCAGTTATCCAGATGAACCTATGTTTATTTTGGACCAATGCCCACAGTGCCGTCGAAGAAGTTGATTACTAGAACTCACGAATAGTGACGCAAACCGACCGGGTCCTACACGCCTTCCTAATTACCCGGATGTTTATTTCATATCTGTCCCGCGGTGTACCCGATAATTATTCTCCTAAGCTCCAGGGGCAATGCATACATGCTCACACAGATAAGATACGACCGACGTCCGAAACACCCCAAGAGCTGCATATATTTTTTAATGAGCCTTTATTAACACTTGATGAATTCCGTCGTCACATCATTCCCCTCAGTTAAACATCTAATTACTTATCCTGAAACGGGAGAGAGAGAAAAAATGCGTAACGAGTGATGTCCTGTCCGGCCAGTTACAAAAACGTGCTGGACTTGCTTTTGTCCCATATTTTCTAGAAGTGGCCATTGCAGGTGTTGCCTTCAGAAGAAAAAGGTCTGTAATTAAGCGCATGACGAAAATCAGGTGTCGTGCACTGGACTATTAATTTCCGGAAGTCTTTTCTGCGATCTAGATCTATCCCCATTGCAAAACTGACCTTGAATTGCTAATTACACCAATGTAATTACCATATCGTGCATAAATCTGCCAATATGACAACACCTGAAATTACTCATTTTTTTCTGAGGGGGTTGAGTAGTACAAATGAAAATAATTTGGAAGTTAGCCCACCCAACGCTTTTTCTTACGAGAGTTTGGGTGAGGATATAATAGTAAATTATCCTCGGGTTGCGTGAGAAAATATTGACGCCTGATGGCGGGCTGGAGATTTATTAGGTCGTGGAAAAGTGGCTTCCATGAATATTGATTCCCGGGGGCGGTAATTTATCCGGGGCGCTTATAAATCCCTGGGAAGGGCGATGTGGGCACGGCGGAGGTGTTGAACATGATGTGCAGTTATCGGAACCGCATTTGGCTCGTAGAAAAAGCTAGAGGGGGGGTTATATTGAGAGCCTTTCCTATCCTACAAAACACGCCCAAGGTGGATAGTGTTGACACTTGGTCTGGTCGATAGCCGGCAATTTCGGCTCCATCTTCGCTATTTGTGGTTGGGGATTACAGGCCCCGGAGGAATATTAATAATATGTATGTATATAAAAAACAAAATGGAGGAGACGCCGAGGGAGGTCAGGTTTGACCTGCGTGTGGTCGCGTGAACAAAGTTTGTTTTGTTGGTAGGGAGAGAAATCATGTTGATCGGAGGCGTGGGAACATGTCAAGATTGGGGTGATGGAAGTTTTGCCATCATTATGTTCCGTCATGTTTACGCTGCTTTGATGCGCACAGAAGGGAACCGGAAATACGCTCAGGTAGCATCGTTTTTTAAATCATGTGCAGTCAAACATGTAGCACATCCTACAACAGTAACGCCAATAATATAATAATGTCACAAATAATATTAAAATCCTGCGTTGTATGACCGAGGCTTCTTATTGGCCAGCGGTATATTGTTTGCGCGACGCTTCCTATTGGCCTCCGTCCTGCGCCTGCGCAACCGGGAAGGAAGCGCCTCTGGTGGATGGAACTAGTAATTGTTATATTTTTAGTCATTCGGTTAGTTCATTTGTTCATAAAAATTATGCAACCATATCCGGGTTAATGTCATTTTTATTCATTTATTATTTTTATGCCCATTGCTCAGGACACTATCCGGGTTAATGTAAATCATATACTCTGCTTAGAATTTAATTACAGGTTTCATTTAAGTGCTACTGTGTTCGGGACTCAACTGTTGACACAGCGTGCAATCGGATACCCCCCTCGGATGAAAACCAAATGAGAGGAAATTGATTGAGATAACACGTAAGCTAGGTCGGAGTTATGTGGAGATTGGATACAATTCAAACAACACAGGTAAGGGTGCGTAAAGGGGGGGTCATTTTGGCATGGAGCTTGGGCCATTAAGGAGGGAAATTGCCACCAAGGGCAAATATCCGATTACCTTTTTTTCTCCCCCCCCCCCCTTCTTGTATTTATGGGCGGCTTGTTTGCCCCTCCCTTAGTCACACGAGGTGTGGGAGGGCGAACCTATTTTTTTGACACTTTTCCCCCCCCATTTTTGGTATATAGATATTTTACACCCCCTTGCCACTTTGCAAGGTTTGGTTATTGGAGGGGACGAGAGTTGTGCGGTTGCCGTTGGAAGGAACCCGAAAAAAGCCCCTTTGGGAGGCTATGACAAGCGTGCTGGATCGCATTTCAGAATTGAGGGTGGGTGGGTAGAAGTGACCCCGAGGGGATAATGGAGCCCTCCTTGGAAATGGCCCCTTGCAGGCTTTTAATTAGGAGCCAGCCTTGTTTAATGTTTCGCCTCATAAGCGGCCCAGGCAGGAAGAAGAGTGTGAATTAGTTTAGACAACAAGCTCTCTTCCATGGTTTATTGCTGATGTTTTTCTTTCTCTCCCTAGTCTCTTTTGGGCGCTTATTTATTTTGGGACACAAGCAGCAGGGATTTGCTTACTTTCTGGAAATATTGAGTGTGCACAGAGCTTATGATTTGCCAGAAAAGAAGCTATTTGGGGATATTATTTTCCAGCTAATGGCAGCAAGAGATAGGGTGCAATTTCCACAAATATTTTCTTATATACTGGACAGACATTTCATGTATAGGGCAGAAAGTGGCTAAGAATTTTCCCTCGCAAGACCCACAGCCGAAAAATTCTACCGTTACAACAAATCCGTTGAGCATTGGCACACGTAACGTCTTTGGTACGAGCCAACAGCAGTGTTATCCACGTGTCAAAAAAGGACTTGAAGCCTGCCTCACACAACTGGCAAGAAAAACTATCATCTTTCCGTGTAATTCGGTTGTCTGCGACCCCACAAGTGGCCCATGGGGGCATGAATGAAAACAGGAGTTTTCTTTTGCTTTTGTGTCAGCTCAGCGGTTGTGTGACCAGATGTGTGTAAAAGACTCCCCCATTTTGCGGTGTGACATTTCCAAAAAGGGACTTTTTGATGCTGGCTAAAGCCCCCCTTGCCAACCCACAATTTTGTTTGCCTTGTAATCATAAGGGTACAGTTACCAAAATCCCCCTTTTGCCCTGGCAGCACACACACCTTGTGGAAAGTGTGTAGCTTTCAACTTTTGCACCGCCTTCACTCTCTCTCTCTCGTGGGGGGGTTTCTTTTCCAACCCTCCGGATAAAATGCCTGGACGTTGAGGTAACTAGCGTGCAAAAGCTTACTTTGGGCCCGCGCTTGTCCATAAACAGAAGGCCACAAAGAGGACAAAAGGGGTTGGGGGGAAGTATATATAAGGACCTGGGGAGACCTCGCTGTGGGAGGTTGCCATGGGTCTTCAAATCTACACGTCTCTAGCAGAAAGTCTGGGCAAACACTGGTTTTGAGATGCGTTGTACTACATGTATTGCTGGTGCAGATTTTAAAGGTAGTACCACCCTGTGCTGGGATTAGGTTGCTGTGGTACATACCCAAAGAACCTATCAATCCACTGAGTGTGTAGCATGCGGATGCATCTGAATTAAACAAATATGCTCCATAAATATGCATCATCACGTCCTCGTATGACTATAGCATCCTTCGCCTTTTTTTTGTCTTGCGTTCTGCTTCTCTCTTGATCCAATTTGGCAATAATAAGGTCGTCCCCAAACGGTCCCCTTGGGTCGCGATTAATTTGGTCGCGATGTGACAGATCCATTCCAGCATAAACGCCGTTCCATTAGTGTCAACAGTCTTCGCACTCCCTCCAGTGACTTTTATAATGCTAATAATATATATAAAAGCGGGCGACATTAGCCGAGGATGACATGTTTAAATTGCCCTCTTGTCATCTCGCGTGCCGTCATTTCTGTCCCCCTCCCACCATCCGAGGCCCTCGTGCTAAATTGCACGAAATAAAGCCTTTGCCCGCATGTTTTATGGAGCGTTCCGTCGTGATTTACGTCGGACATGTTGCTCTCGTTTTGTTGTTTCTTTTTTTTATTTGTTCCAAACGCCCGTGCGGAATTCTGGCGACTTGCGTCATGCCTGGTTGCAACTCTATGCTCTTCTATGCTAGAAATAAATTGGCCGACACGGAAAGTGCTGGAAACACGGAATGTCCAGTGTCCACCTGTGAAAATAGGGGCTGACATAAATGCGAAAACACGTGAATCACTGTCCTAGACCTAAACTGTCGTTCTGTATTATAAGAGCCATAACATAATTATGTTGAATGGCTACGACATAGCATGATTTGTGTGACTTCCATTGCATAAAATATAATTGTACCACAATTTGTGCCAGTATGTGCCTAGGAAATGCTGCACATTAAAGCTTCTCACTTGAAAGAATTAGTGGAATATTAACATGATGGGATCCGGACTTTTCGCCCCCGCCGTTTCGCCCCCGCGACATATTCCACTTCCAAACGTAACATCGTTTTTATGCGAAATATTATTGGCCATCCCACAAAATCCTTGAAACAGTTTCAACAATAAGATGGCTTGATGCTCAACGTACTTTAGCGTGAAATAAATGAGCATGCACGGAAAGTGTTTGCGACACGAAACATCCTCTACTTACATGAAAATACACGGCGACACAAATGAGAAAGTATCAGGGAGCTCGCTTATTTTTTTAAAAAAAAAACTTATGCTGGCACGGATATTAAAATCAAACAGAGATCTTGAGGTTAATATCCCAGATTAGGCCAGACTTCCTCTTGCCCAATAAGAAGTGAGAGTAAGGCTATCAGAGCGGTAATGGTGTAGGTGTCACAATTCATCACTGCCTTTCACTCATGCAGCACGCAAACCCCCTTTTGCCCGTTTTATCCCCCCACCAAACAATTCTCTCGAAATAATTGTTCACCCTATACACAATATAGTCTCAGTGTCAAGGTGTCTAACCCGTTAAGTATTTTCCACCAAACCTCCCCAAAAAACACACCGATTATCTTCTGGGCTTGATGACTCCAACACGCAAAGGCCTGCTAGGGTTACATTCCGATCTCTGTATATTTTGCACCGACCCGGCGCTAAATAATAGATATTGTTTATAGAGGGCGAGTTTGCTCAATATAATTTGGGTTCAACCAAAACTGGATAATCGCATGAGAGAGGCGGGTAATTACGCAGTGCTGGGTCGGCATGCAAATTCTTGGCTTCGTGTGTACGACTGGCCCTATCTGGCTATAAATCTACCAATTAATCTGGACACCCTCGGCGATTAGTCGCATTTTCTCCTGCGAGGCTCCCTCGGGGCTTCTCGCAGAAATTATGACGTCATCTCGCGTGCCCATTTGCGGTGCTCAGTGTGTAATGTATGGTGTAAGTTGGGGAGCGAATTGTGCTGAAACTGTGGGGCAGCGCACGCAACACGGCTGCAAAACCCACCATATGTATACGGTATAAATGGCCAACAGAAGGAAGGCATATTAAAAAAGAGAGAAACAGCTGCCATCTTAAATTCACTAACGGTTAGGCTACTTAACTTATTTTTCTGCACGATACGTTCATCGGTCGTAAACTCGTGTATAGTGGGCACTTGGAGATAATTGAACCAATTATAACTAATCAGCATATTTGGGTCGCTTGAAGGGTCATATCTGAAAGTGTTACGTGCTATCGTCAGGCAATCATACATTTAATAATCGACAGTGTATTAAATAATTTCCTCATGAATGAACTTGGGCAGTGAACAACCCTGTATGTTGGGGGAAAAAATAGTTGAAACAAATCTTTGCGAGATAAGGTGGGGGAATTGAGATAGGAAAAAGAGATATGATTGGTCGTATCATTTGGTATTCTGAAGTTAGGCCTATCAGATCCCTACTCGATATTGGGGAGGGAGCAAGAGGACATATTTTTTAGCTATCAGAATGCACCGTGCATCTCCCAAGTCCCCCTCTTTCTATATATACCATAAAAAAATAATGCCCGCGAAAAAAAAACAACAACGAAAGAGAAGTATAGAAGGAAAAGAGTGTTGGCGAGATTTCGAGGCCCTCTCGAGCCATAAAGCTCATCGCTTTGCGTTACGCCGTTTTACAAGCTTCAAAATTGAGGCGATTACAAGTTCAATTTTGGTTGACAGACGGATGCTGATTTACGATAGATGGTCCCATGTAAATGCCCGGCCCTTGAACGCCGAGGGACCTGCTGGCCGAAAAGGACCAGTCAAAGTTTACAACCCGAAACTGCATAAATCTTGCATTTCCGCATGTAATATATTGAACTGTGGTGTCAAGCATAGCTTTTTTTTCGTTCTTCTGGAACCTCCTTCTGAAAGTGCATTTCCAGAAGATTGTTGGGGAGAAGCAAGGGTCTGGGGGAGGTGTTGATGGGTGTGGATGGCTTTTTCTGGACTCGAAATTGCAAGTGTCACATTGGGGGAGCATCACTATCTTGATTTGTGCCATTCGAGAGGATGTTGGGCCTCTCCGTATATACAGCGCAGTATACACAAGATGAGAATGCGAATGGGGGTGGTGTCGGGTTACAGAGGAATATCCCCTTATTTCACACCATTTCGTGTCCTATGGCTTTGATCACAACTGGGGTGGACGCCATAAAGTGTATAAGCCTTCTTCCTGTTATATACTCCTGCTGTAAATGTACCTTTTTCTGGTTACACCTCTTTAAAAAGTAAAATCGCATAAGAACTGATATTACATCTGACTGTGTGTTTCACGCAAGTTCGTTTGAAAGCCTTAAATGTACGGTCAAAGTTATAATATGAGAATGGTTCAGTTTAGATATACGAGTTTACAAAATTGCTCTCCAGTCAACCTATATAATACATAGCATGATCAAAATACAATAATCAATGCTATTATTGTGCTGTAAAAATGTAAACTGAAACTCGCCGTTTGGTATGCCTTTCTCTATATATTATATGAACAGTTTCTGCCTCTAATATCACTACAGGGGGCGGATAGTTATGTTTTTACAGAGTTTTTTCCTCTGTATGCACGAGGGTGTGATTTGTACGAAAATTCCAATCATGACCATCAGGAGTCCAAAAAAGTGGGTCTTATTTTGCATATACGAGGTGTGATCGAAAAGTTCCCGGACTGTGTTCATAAAAACATCAATATTTACTTTAAGTCCTAATTTCCACTGCCACCTTCAAAGTAGTCACCATGGGCACGTATACAACAATTCCAGCGAATTTCCCATGTTTGGAAGCACCAGAAAAATTTGACCAACAGTAGTGTGTTCAACACCTGCTGCGATTTTGCTTAGACCTCTTTAGTGGAGTCAAAATACCTCCTTTTCTACCCAAATTTCATTTTAGGGAAGAGGTAGAAATCACGTGCTGGTTCCAGGAAAACGAATATGCAGGGTGGGGAACAGTGGTCATGTTATTTTTTATCAGGAAGTCCCTGACTACGCGTGAGGTGTGTGCAGGCGGCATTGTCATGGTGCAGCAACCAGTCTATATGTTCTTCCACATCTCCGGCCATTTGAGCCTAAATTAAATCGTCTCAAACCATCGCAGTAAGACTTGCCGTTGACAGTTTTACCAGGAGGGAGAAACTCCACATGCACAATTCCTAAAATGTCAAAGAAAATGATCAGCATTGAGTTGATTTTGCCGCGAACTTGGCGCGCCACCTTTGAAGCTGTTAACCCACCCACTCATATGTTATTGCTTGTCTTACAACTTGCTCATCAAAAGCCTCGTTCAGCATTCGGTTGGTTGCATCCGAAGTTTTGTTGAGCTGGAAGCAAAATTTAATACAAATCTTTTGCTCCCTAACATCAGCCATTTCGAAAAATCGCAGAAGCACAACAACACGGTGTCAAGAAAACTGCCGAAACTCGGAAACATGTGCACCTATGAAGACGAGATTTTTCAGACTAATAGATGAACGGTGCACAATACATCTGCCAATAATATAATCTGCACTAATTTAATTTCACCACCGATATCCTGCTTGCAAGCCAAGTTTCTCCAACATTTGAAGTGATATAGTTAAGAGCTAACTGCAGTTTAATCTCCTTAATGATATTTAAACAGTTGTTAAAAAGTTGGAGGATTGCAACTAAAAGGATATAATAATTATACGCACTGCGGGTAAATATCGCCGCAGACGATTGATGCGGGAAGAACCTGTAAGTACAGCACATCGGACCAGAATGATTCAATTATTAAACATAAATGTGACATTTTAATATTTTAAAATAATAACATAATAATCGGCAATAGCCACAGCGACCCCAATTATTATTATTATTATTATTATTATTATTATTATTATTATTATTATTATTATTATTATTATTATTATTACAGTAAAAGTAAACTTATCGTCATAATTATTATTTTGCAGGTAAGGTGAAGTGGGGTAAGTGCATACACGGGGTAAGTGCATACACGGGGCGGCCATATTGGAATGAAAATGGCTGACATGCTCACCTCTTGTGGGGATGTGATGTGCAGCTACACAAAAGAGTGCCTGACGTGTTTTGGTGTCGTCAGCCATTTTCATTCCAATATGGCGGCCCCGTGTATGCACTTACCCCGTGTATGCACTTACCCCACTTCACCTTATTGGATTTGTACTGCGTAGTGCGTATACGCCCTGCAGTTGTCTTCTGCCAATAGCGGAGGTATCGTTTTGTTAAATTTTGAAAATGAACCGGTTTCTTTTACTTGCAAAAAATTGTAATTATTTTAAGTTAAATTATGAGCATTTAGTGGTTTCTCATTAGCCCGAATATTATACCTTCTTTTTAAGACCAATCGGCATTATGCAAGCTGTAAGAATATATATAGGCAAATCCAGAAAAAAAGCCATCATTGAAATGCATCGGGAGGAAATTCGAATCAAAAGTTTTCCTATAGACCGTTTATATAGGGAAGCTTTGTGATAGGAGGGTTTCGGGGAATGGCATCTCCCTCGCCTTGCATTGGTTGGGAATGGAAAAAAAGGCCGCAATTCTAAAGGAAAAAATGGGGGCCAAGTGGCCTGAGGTATACTACACATTCCCAGGCGCCCATCTTGATTGAGCTTCTGCTTTAACGACCAAATGCCCATAACAAATAAAGTAAACGGCTACCCGGAGAATTGGCGACTGGGGGTAGGAAGGCCATTTTGAAAGAAAAGAAACAAAAAAAAAAATGCAGGGAAGGAAAAAAAGAAAAGAGAAAAAACAGGTCGAGTCCCCGAGTCAAATTCGATGAAAAGGCTCCTCATTTTTGAAGTGACAGGGACAATTGGAGGAAGTGGCTTGGGGCCATCCGGAGCCGGAGGATGTTTGGGGGGGTTTCTTCAAAAATTGAATTTGTCGAGAGGAGGTGACGAAGCGGCTATTTATGGACCCCTCGGGTCGAACATTGTGCCCATTTATTTCAAGCCTTGCACCGAGTTATTGCTCGACCATTATTTTCCCAAGTGCTCAGTTTCACTCTTCGACTCCTCGGGACGATTTCACTCTTTTCCTAGTGTGGAGGGGACCCATAGCTATACATGTTATACACTGTTGTATACAATGGCAAATATTGTTCAGATGTGCAGACGTTGCAATGCTGCTGGTGTTTAATTACGACGTGGTAATTAATAGCAATCTGCAATCATGTTGGACACATTAATTAAGTTCTGCCTAATATGTCAACTGAAAAGGTTTGTTTCAGTAATTGAGGAATTTTTAACAATTCAGAATTAAGCTGTGGTATAGTAATATATAGCACACTCTTCAGCATGTTATTTTGTCGTCAACTGATGTGTACTTATGCCAGTGCAGTGCAATTATTGCAGAGTCAATAATTTGCTTATAAGCCATTACCTTTTCATGAATGAAATTTCCATTGGTTTATCAACACATCCTTCAGGCTAAGTGAATCGTTAATTAAGAAGTGGTGCACTGTAATGGCATCAGCCTAAACACGCAATCCGAAGCGTTATATATTATCTGCTGCCGGCTAAACGCTGTGCATGCAATCTGACTATTTTATTTTATTTTTTCCTGAGGCTGATTCGGACCGAATGTTACATCCCCCCAGCATCCGATTGAGTGAGATTCGACCAGGCAGAAAAGGGTGTGTGGTTGGGTTCGAATTCAATTTTCTCCCAGGCGGAAAAGCTCTCCCAATATTGCAGGCGACGAGGCGAAGCTCTGGAGAGGAGTGGCGGGCTGTTATGCGTTTTACCTTTCCCAAAACCAATAATTCCACGACTGATTCCGGCCCCGATCGCTTCTAAAGCCACTAAGAAAACCCACCTACTCTTCCTCTTCTCCTCTTATATCCAGAACGGTTTTCTACCCCTCCCTTCCCATACACTCTTCTCTCTCTCGTTTTATTATTATTTCCTCCATTCTATTTTTTTTGACCCTTCTTTTCTCCCTTACTGCCTATATACTCGAGACGGGCACTTGAAGTGTTTTCTGCTCTCTATATATACTGTTTTCTTGCATTATACGGGGGCGGGGATGATTGAAACTTGCGGAGTGTGTGTATGGAGGCCGATCCCTGATTTTATGAATTCAAATAATTCTCAAGGCTGGCTAGCTGCTGATAATGGCGTCAGATTACAGCCTTGTTTTCTGTATAAGAAGGCGTAATTTATTACCGCCAACAACCTCCTATTACAATCTGTTTAGAGAGAACCGATAGTCGGTTGTGTGCAAAAAAGGTTTTTATATTATACGGACAGGTCAATGGGTTTGGGGTTGGAATCATGTCCATGCAATTTTCTGTTTTTGAAAGGGGAGGGTCCTGCCTATGGGTGAGGGTCGCGCGCATTTATAAAAAAAAGGTGTCCGAATTAATAATGGAGATATGAGCGGCCCACTTAAGCAGCAATTGCAATGCTGCATATGTAAGTAGACGCCTGGAGCTGTCAGGAGTTGAGACAGACAGGAGCGTTTCAATGCCACCCTGTATCAATGGAGTTGCATTATTTTTGAGGCGGGTGATTGAGCTTAAAATGTACTCGCCTGCGCGTAACGGAATCAGGCCCCGGTTTAATTAGCAAAAGCATTCTAGAATTAGTAATGTTGGACATGCTCTGAGGAAATGAATACAATGGCCCGGTTCTTGGTGATATGAAATAATGCGCATTGAGATGTGGAGAAATCGAGCGTCAACACTTCCCCCTCAATTCAACAATGAGTGATTGGAAAGTTTTAAGTCTTTGACATTTCTTGAAAGCACACCCTGAATATAATGAATTGTAATGGAGGTCTCAGTGATGTGTGTGTGCGTATATATATAACTTGCGCAGGATGTTACTGTGCCGCAGCATTTCATCGCCCGCTAACTTTTCTCACATATGTCAAAAACATCCTGTGTATGGGACTATAGTTGAATTAAATTAGCTCCTTATGGAGTCAAATACGAGCAAGAGGAAGTAAAAAAGTGTGAGAGTGAATACGAATTAATGTGCTGGGGACGGAATTGGACGACTTTTTTCTCAGACGAATAAGAAATCAGAGGACGTGTCAGTCACAAAATTTTGTTATTTATTCTGTCTAAGGCCCCCTTCCATTTTTTTCAATACCCTTCTTCTTTATTCTGTTTGGGTGTCCCCCCGGCCTCATTTTATATGGGCTCATATATACCATGCGCTGCTTCTCTGCCGCCAGCGGGTCCTTATCAGAATTGACGGCGTCAGGAGATATGTCTGACTGATGTGTGCATTTGAAATGCATGCGTAAGGGACTTGTCATTCGGAATTGAAGTCTGCTCAGGTGCACTCCATAACGGGGGTCGCTGGCGAACACATATCGACGCCGCCCATCAGGCATACGCCTGGCAATAAACATCAGACGGATGGCAATGTAATGTGATAATAATTGACCTCTCTTGTCCTCGGCCATATTGGGAAGGGACAACACTCAGACGCCCAGGGCACAATCACTCGAGGACTCCGCATTCCTTCTCGACCATTTGTACAAGGATTCTCTTTTCCGCTCTCAATCATTTTACTTATTACTATTGCAGATGACAAAAAAATTAACAGCTGCAAAAATGGCGTACAATAGGACTCAAAATACAGTGCATTTCGTGCCATGTTAACAATCAGCATAAAAATATTACCTCTGGAGTTGTACAGTAACTTATAAATTGAGCATGATGTTTATTTACGCATACATTAGTTTTAGGGTATGTAAACATGGGTGGCGAGAGAAATATCCTGCAGGGCATATAACCCGTCAAGCAAGGTTGTTAGACGTGTGGTGTGCTGCGCAGGATATTTCCCCAGCTATACACACGCGATGATAAAATAATCAAAAAATTAATTGGCCCCGCACGACCTAATTAACCTTTCAACAATGATGTAGATATTAAAAATATAGGCCCTACCTGGAAGCGATTCTGATAGTTTCGACCATCTTGTCTTAAATTATTTTCGCATAACATATTATTTCATTAATTCTTTTGTCTATTGTAGAGTAGCTGAGCTTATTCCCACCCAGCTGCTTGTGACACTTAACCCTTTCACGCCTATAGTTTGCAGCACAAATGTCGGTTGGCCGACACACGACATTTCCCCCACCCGCAGCAGTGTCCAACGACGCCTTTTCAGTCCCCCCCAAAATCCGGATTTTGATCCAACAATGGCGCCCTGCCCCGTTTTTTTTTTTTTTCATTCTCTCCCCATCTCTGGGGTTTCCACACTTAAATCAACACGGAACGAGCCAGGATGATTGACGTGTGAAGAGGTTGGGTAAACTTGGGGAATAGTAATACTTTGTAGATTAGCCCCCGATGGGGCTGCAATTCGGAACCGGGGGTTTGGGATGGGGGAATGCTGTAGACTGGGGGGGTAGAATTTGATGATCGTGATAAGCTCGCAGAAAACCTCGCACGCTCTGCACGCCTATAGGTCGAGTTGCGCAGGGGTAATATTTTGACACGTGGGGTCGCCATGCTGGACCGCCATTTCGTGAGTCTGAAGGTCTTCGGAAATGGACGCCTTGGTTTGGATAACGGCAAATTGGAAGGAAGGCAAAATAAGCAGGGGGGTCTCTTCGGGGGCTTGTTTCTATCAACACGAAATTGTTTAGCGGAGGAAAACTCGTTTTTGTCGATCGCTTTCAATTTATAGATGCTGGGGCCGGCCGCCTTTATTCGACGGGGACGGATGATTATTATGCGGTGGTGTAAAGAATAGCACTCGGAGCAGGATTGCATGACTCGATTGGGTCGGGATTACTCGCGTTTAGCATTGTTGGAAACGGAGCCGTTGCATTAAACGGGGTGTAATTTTTTTTTGAGAGTTGTTTTAAATCGAGGGGCAAGGCAGGTGAAGAATTGGCTTGCGGAACGATCAGAATCACAAAGACATTTTATGGTTACGAGATGAGAAAATCTTTATGCATGAAGACTTCCTATCACTAAAGCTTGAGCCATTGTTTTCAAACAGTTTTCTAAGAGTCTGCGCATGTTGCAGCAGAAAACCGACTTGATCACGAGAAAGGATAAGAGTCATAAGATATGCTTCGAGGGCTATTCTGCACGAGGCGTGTTAAATAAATTTCAACTGCAATGTGACTCTGATTATCCTGAAAATGAAACATCTATGTATACATTGTACAAAAAAACGCACAACTTATTTCACTACTCAAATGAGACGTTTCATTACTGAACAAATGTAGAATGCATCAGCATATTCTTACCCTGCCCTCAACTATAGACAAAAAATTGCATATAATATTACTTGAAAAGTGCAAGGTCTATAATAGTGTCTTCCATTACACAAAGAAGTGCTAGCAAAAAACATTGGAATTGTTGAAATCCTCACATCCAAATCAATAACGAAATATCAAAATAATATAATTCAGATAATTTTGTTACACTGCGTTATCAAAATTTTCACGTCAAATATTATTTAGATGAAAAGAGTGAACATGAAACACCTTGACATATGATGGCCACTTTCATTTTCGTGCAGTGGCTTATCCTGCGATCGAATAAATTAGGAAAGTGCAGGTCTTGTGATGTAAGTTGTGCCGATGACTTATATAGAATATTCACCTGTTCCATTGTCCATGAAGAAAAACGAATGTGAAATGCTAATCACGAGGTGGCTGCTCAGTGGCAAGTGCTATTCGTGTGATGTCAGATTTCAGTCACTCACAGTTATATAAACATTGCACATGTTTCACGTACATTTCAATGATTTACAGCACCATCACACTACAGGTCAATTAGAGCATGAGAGAAGTCTTGCATGGAAAGTGCTAAATTAGCTCATCATGACACATTGTAACAAATGTTACCATCGGTGCATATGGCAAGTTTTTATTTTGTTTAAGTTGCTTGCAGGCATAGCTTTGTTGCTCTCGACGATGCTCGGTGACGATTCGCCACTTTTGTGAATGCCACACATCCTGAACCAATCACGAAAATTGAATCTCCCGAAAATGAATCCCATTATGTTGGAGGTACACAACCGGATTAAGTCCATCCAAAAGGGAAAAGGAATTGATCCCCACCGCCTGTGTAAACATATCCCCGCCCCATATTGTTGCATTTCATCCCCCCCTTCACTTCGCTCAAACACATAGATCGGGTTGGCTTAACCTCTGTCCCCCATATATACCCGGGCCATCATCTGTCCCCTTTGCTGGAACAAAACTAAAACAACATTAAGGCCCCCTCGGATTCTTGAAAATGAGCAGCATAAAATGGTGACAAAAACTGGCCCCGCAGTTCGTTCCCCTGGACAGTTTACTGACAATAAATGGGCATTCCATTTCTCTTTATTTGCTCGTTTTTCTTCTGGCCTGCTATGTATTAATGGACGGGTGTATATATTCGAGGTGAAAACTCTCTTATCCTTTTGGAATGCGGACAATGTGTTTCAATTTGGGAGCCGTGAAAAGGACGCCGGTTTTCAAGAATGGCATTTTGGAGACGGGCTGCGCGGCACAGTCAGGTCGTGTATACCGGTCACCAAACAAGGACAAGGTAGGTTTGATGTATAAGGGGACAAGGGTCCTGTGTAAATTAGGATTTGAATAGAGGGGACCTTTCACTGTTAACAACTGTATTACGTGACAACATTCTTTGGACAGGGGGCCTTAAAAAAAGGCGCCGCGGAATAGCTCCGGGTTTTAAGACTGTGCCCAAGAGCTGTGGATTTAGACATCATTTTCCTCCTGAGTTATGGTCATCTTTATTTTATTTTTTTTCCAAGGAGGATTATTATCGAGACTGCGGGAGACAGCCGAAGGAAATGGCCGAGTTTTTTTTAAACATCGTCAGCTGGACCCCCTGATTAATTGGCGAGGGGGAATACTAGTGCTGCTGGACGAATTATGTACCAAGGGTCATCCAGACGTTGAGTTATGTTCCTCTGTTATTTATTTGCCTGGCGGAGGGTGACAGCGTTTTGGCAACAATTGCCACATTAAGGCCTGGAGATAGCGAACAAAGTGAAATTATTGGCCCCCGATTAGCCAGGATTTTAACCTCCAGTGTTACACCCCTTTGTTTATGAGGGCAACAGATAAAAAGTCTACAATGTGTATTTATGGGATAAATTGCGGTGGAAAGTGCAGATATAATACAAATGGCACGTACATCACATTTTCTGCATTTCACCATCTGGCTTACCAACCCCTTTCGATCCGTGACCAAATTACCCTTCTCCTTCGGCTCATCAATCTCACAAACAAGCAGAGCATACCTCTTTATTTCCCCCCACTACTCTTTTGAAAAGGGGGGCACCCCCTGGAATGAGCCGGCCAGTTATTTACATTGTCATTTCCTTACTAACGACCCCCACGTCAGCTACCATTCAGATCCTCCTCTCACCCCCCCGAAAAAAAAATAAAGATGGCCCGAGGGACAAAAGTGTATCTCCACCATAAGTATAGTAACCCTTTTTTTCTTCTTCTTTAAAATGTCGCCGCCACATTCCGATCGTATGTTTAAGTCTCACCGTTCTTATGTGATGCTGGGTAGAGGGAATAAGACATCAGGCTCAACTCTAAGGGGTACGGACCTTAATTGTGATGATTTTCTCGACTGTGGCTCGGCGAACAACTCATCGAATTGATGGCAAACATGAAGCAAGCAGTCAGGGCGCCCCGCACCCTGCCGAGACAAACCGGTATTCCTCCTGGCGAAAGGAAGACCGCATTAATCTTCAGCATTCCAAGCCTTGGCATGGGGTATTTGGAGGGTGTAGGTAGAGAGAAGAGTGGGGGTGGCTGCTGGCTCTGGATGGGGGTCCTCTTATATACATTTTTTTATTTAAAGAGAGAGGGGGTTAAAACTAACTCGGGTTATGTATGTGGAAGAGAGGGAGAGATTGAGGGCTCCAGTTGAAACGCATCAGGTGTAATAATGGGGACAATTAGTCATTGTGATTCTCATTCCGTTCTTAACGCTGGTCTAGACGGCTGTAAATCAATTGAGAAAGGTTTTTGGAGAAGGAAAGGAATTAGTTTATGGCAGGGTTATGAAGGGTTTGGCGCCGGAAGACTTTCCGCAGGACTTTTTGGCACATGCGATTTTTGGAGCGGAGATATATCCGGAGAATAATTTAAATATGTGAGGAGCTATTTATATAGGCCAGGATTAGCTTACCAGTAACTATAGATAAATATTTTTATGAGCGCAACCGGGAGCGCAAATTGTTTCCAACACTACCCTTGAGAGGGTAACAATATGGCCGACTTTTGCGACGTTGCAAAGGCTCTGGCACGAAACTTAGCTAATACGACATCCCGCGCCCATCAATCCAATTTTAAATTCAGAATAATGAGGAGTAACTGTAGCAACGTTGTTGTCCGAATCAGTCCGAATAATGAACTTGCGCAAGTATGGGTGCGCATTCGGTTGCGCTCGTAAAAAAATTCATCTACAGCCTCCTCTGCAGAACAATATTTCCAATATTACCGCTATCAAATTAATTTAAAAAAAAGTAACTGTACGTCGACCCTATACTTCGAGCCATCCCTGCGCATAATTCGACACAATTTATAGTGTCCCGACGCTTTTGTCGTATACGGTATATAAATATAGCGTACGACTGAGCTCCACCCGTAGGACAATAGAGTGAGGATCAGTGATATCTCTAAGAATCTCCTCAAGTGCTGCGATTTCTTCCCCCAGCTGGGGCTACAGCATGTCTCGGAAGAAAAAAGAAAAAAACGAAAGAGGAATATTTATTATCGCTCGGGATGATTCGTTCTTTAGGCGGGAAACAAGCACTCCGGTTGGCACCTAGAAACTTTAGAGAAAAAGAAGTGGGGGGGGAACAAAAAGGTGTGTTGGGACCCTTTTGTTGGTGTGCCCAAAGCCAGCAGGGCAAGAGGAATGGAATAGAGGGATTCCTTCGTGTTTTCTCCTCCCATGGTGCTTTACCTTTCCTCTTGTCCTGACTTTATCTCGGACAGGGGACGAGGGAGACCTACAGGACGCAGCCTCGTATAAAAAGGCTCACTCGCTAATTGAATCGCACCTTGGGGAAATTTATAGTCTCTCTTTTCGTCGTTCTCCTCGTCCCTCTTATCAGGATGCTGCGGCTGCAACGACGGCCTAATGGACGAGGTACTTGCGCGTGTAATGAGCTTTAGGTGTAAAGGTCCGTGTATACACCAATTCCTTCTCAGGTCGGAATTCCAACGGGTCTGCTCGTGAATAACTAAACCGTAGCATTCATGTAGGTGGTTCCATCTCCAAAAATATTGAAGACAATAGCCCCAAACAACTACAGCCAAAAGACCGCAAGTCACTTGTGGCGAGTTCATATTTCCATTTTAATTAATAATGTACCCATCTAAATTGATGGGCGCGGGTAATTGTTATGTCCTCTCCCTCTCTTTCTATCTCATTACGCGTGGATAGACCACTCGGTAATTAATTCATTGAATTTGAAGTCGTGTCGTGTGGTGGTGCCCGTATCTTTTTCACGAGTGGGTAGAAGGCCCTTCATTTTCGCATCCAAATGCTGTTATTCACGCGTCACGACCTGTAACCAATAACACGTCCCTCGCGGGCACAATTTCGATACAAACCACCATGCAAAAGGTGTTTTCACCAGCCTCGAGAGACCCCACTCTCTCATATAAGCCTATCCCTCGTGTGCCTTACGCCTATCTCATTACCTGTTCAACAGGAATAACAATAATCATTATGCAGTAATTATGCGGCGCGCTTCGCATACACTTGTCTTGTTTTCTGGGCTCGATGCCAACATGTGTGTGTGTGTATTGATGCAGGATTTTTTGGAGAGCCTTTTGGCAACCCTGCAACACCTTCCTCTATCGCTTGTCTACCCCAAGAGAGTCAATTATCAAGGCAAACAAACCTGAAGCCTCGAGGGGCATTTGGAAAAAAAAAGAAACGAAAAAAAAAATTTAAAGGAAGAAAAAAAATGGCTGCCGTGAATGAAAGGTGGGCATTGTTTTCTGAAGACGTCTGTCTTTTCAGGCCTCCAGGTGGGATCAAGAAAAGGAGGTACCCTGTAATAAATTGCCAATAAAATTGATAGCTCAGGTGGAGGTTAGTGGTCAGCAACAGACCCGAGTTCATGAACTTTTAGGGAGAGGAAAGCTTATACGACTAATTCACACCCATGCAGTCACGATGGTTTATCTTCAGCAGGTTGGACGCCACTAGCCGGATGTGATTTTTTTTTTAAAGTCCAGTCGTGTAATTTGTCCCTGTGGGGTAAGTAGATTGAGTATACAAAAAAGGCATGAACATTTTCAAGGGATATTTATCTTGGGTCAAATTAGACAAGGCGTTTAGCTTTGGGGATTAATGTTTGGCCAACCTTCGGTAGCCAGCCTTTGTCGAATTTGGATATTAATTTTATGGAAAAATGCCAAAGGGTGACTTGACTTTTTGGAATTTCCGCAAAACCTGGCGGCGCCCAAAAACACAATTGCTAGACGTCGTAAAAACGTTTTACATAAACATCTCCCATTAGCCACCTCCCATCACTTAATTAGTTTCCATCACCTGGCGTAATTAGCGGTCTGACTCACGCGAAGTTCAGGTATGGCCTGGGGAATAATATTTCACAACTCGTCATACAGTACTTAGAGGGAAAAGAAGAGGAATTTTCCATGCTTTGAAAACTCCTCTCTGTGCAATTAGCCAAGACAAACAGCATTTCACTTAGGAAAAACAGCCTGTTAATTTCGGTGGGGACTAATGAGCATGGCAATAAATAATAGTCAACAAGGCTGTGCAATCTTCTTGGCTCCCGTTGCTTCTTCTACGTGCAAATCTAGCTATTAGGGTACCAAAAAGGGGTGACAGATATTCAAAGAATGTTCTTTTTTTGTCACAGATCGTGGTACAGTATATCTTACACCTGACTTTAAATGCCTCATTGTAGTTTAAACCTGTCTCTTGCTACCCATAAGCCTAAGTAGTGGCGATACATGACATATTTAATGAATCAACATTTTTTGTCTTCCATCCCATGATTCATCCCGCCCTTACGGCCAATAACAACAACAACAGAAAAAAGAAGAAGTGAGAGAAATAATTTCCGAATACAAACTGCTTATGTCAGTAAATAATCTGATCCGCCTTAGGGGGGCTGGAAAGAAACGGTTTAACCTTTCGCACCGGCTTAAGAAGAAGAGTAGCCAATCTTAACTCCATTCCGCGAGCATAAAACCTGTCCTCGTGACTTTGTCGATGTTTCGCCACGACTGATTTACGACCTCCTGCAAATAATTTGCATTCATACGTAACCAAAAGGGGCAACTCCTCACCCCCCTCTCTTTAAAAAAAAGGTCAGCGAATAGAATCTGATGGGGGGGGCCAGGGGGGTTTGGTTTCAATTATTGCCAATAATGACCGACGTGGTGGTGTGCAAAATTTGTGGGTTTGGCCATTTTGGATGAGGCGTGACCTTGCTTTGAGATGCAATCATTCGCACTATTCGGAGAGGGTGCCAGGGCAGGCAGGGCACCTGCCAAGGCCAGGTGATTGGAAGGCTGTAAATATTTTTCACCCTCCCTGGGCCCCGAAACCGAATCGAATCGGAAATAGGGATGCCTGAGAGAGGAGAAGAAGAAGGGGTCCAATCCTCTCTCCTTGACTCAGCACAAGTATGTTGTGACAATCCGCATGGGGGCATTCAGTCACCCCTCTCCAACCCGACTTATCTGGGGGAGTCATCTTAAAGCAGTCCTATTAGGAATCTTGTTAAAGCTAACAATGGGCAGCAAACGGGGCTCTGTCCTAATCTTGCTTTGCAGTGGAACCGAAACGGCGGACAAAACCAAAAGGCCTCAAGAGTCTCTCTTTCCCAGGTTGGCAAGTCATGCGAATGAACCGATTGCCATTTTGGCTTTTGGTCCACATACCTTTTCCGTGGGGAATGGGTGACAGTCCGTTCTCACTCGATGGGGGTTCAATCAACTTATTAGTAAAGGCACAATAGGAGCCACTAATAGGCAATTAGGCACGACACACTCCATTGTGCGTCCGTCGCCTCATTAACGCTGACGTGCATATGCATATTCATATACAGGATGGGGCACCGATCAAGTACCTGCAGCCTAAAAATATTCCCGTGAAAATATCAGCTGAGCGATTCACATACGCTCAAAGATTTTTTGCTATTTTATTCAGATATTAGTTGGAAATTTTCACCCACAAAATTTGCAGCTCACAAGTGTACTCTCCAAATAATGTGTTGGTCAGCAGTGTACCACCCTGTGTATGGAAAACACAAATTAAGGAGACGTTTTAGACACTCCCCAGACTTTATTGGCCAGACGGTGCCATTGTTTATCCAGCACTAATGATCCTGCAAAAAGCTGGCTGAATATTTCTGCGGGTTATATTCGTAAGGGCCCAACAGCAGCAACACGCATGCACCCGCAGAGAGCTAAATAATTGGTTTGTCGACTGTTTGTCACATCGGTACTGCCATTATTCGGTTCTGCAGGCAGCGCAGTTGGAGCTCTTTTTCTCTCTCCATCTGCTGGTTCTTTCCCTGCCCACATACATCAGATGTCCGTGCCGGACTTTTTATCACATGACGTGCAAATTTCCAGCCAGTAATTTGCACTGAGGGAAATAAAAGAGAGGAGCCAGTTTTGTATGCTAGGTGAAAATGAGCTTGTGGATTTTTTTTCCTTCCATATTGCTACATACTATATGCAAATGTCATTAGATTAAATTAAGGGAAAATTTTTATTGCGCAGAAACGTTGCGGTTAACGTTAATGAATGGTATGGGCTCTTACGCTCGTAATGACCTTTTAGTTATGGCGATGTTAGCAACCAGCAACATTAAGGTAATTAGTTCTAATGGCATAATGGCGCTTTTATTGCGTAGTTATGCCCATCTTATAAGCTGACCTCACCATCTCATTGCACAGTCTACAACATTTACAATTTGCGACATGACTTGGTCTTAGTTAACTGCTCACCTGCTGCCAAAACAGCTATTGTTAAAGGCGTCGCAGTCCGGCCCATGCATGATTAGCTGAAGCAGGCTTAATTAATTCTGTTTAATGATCTCAGGCGATTTTTTTCATACCCTGTAATTAAGGGCTTGATGCGCAGCTTTTATAACACTGCAATGCTGACGTTTCCGACCCTGAGAAAATGTATGTTGAAATCTGAATGAGAGGAGGGAGAAAAAACATGGGGGATCAATTATACGGAACATTGTTTTTCATTCGTGCATATATTACGCCATAGCTCAAAGGCACATTTATCTTGTCAATCATGTGCGCCTTGTTAACGGAACGAGAAAACATTCGAGTGTGTATTTACTCTCAGGATATTCAACCAACATTAACACGACAGGACGGAAATTATTTCGTCAGTTTGGATAACTAGAGTGTTAAGAATCAAGGTCTCAGGTGTTGAAAACTAGCTATCGCCAAAACGAACAATGTGTGCGGATAAGAAGTATAGATACAAAAAAATAAAAAAAAACAGATCGAAATAAGAGAGGGCGGTTTTCTGCGTGTGAAAACCATTGCAAGCAGAGCCAACCCCATTTACTTCAATTGTAGGCTGCTCTATCACGAAATGGCCACTAAGTGCTTCCTTTCCGCTCATTCTTGCCTCAAATCAGTTCTGAATATAAAAAAAAGAGAATGTACAAGTACCAGTTTTCTATGCAATTTTTTTTTCTAATGTTCGTCGGACCCTGCTATTGCAAACTAGGCAGTTGTGAACCCCAATCTCTGTGAGAATGAGGGAAAATTGCAATAATTAGGCAGTGAAGCAGGAGGCGTGAGGTAGATAGCTGTAGTTTTTGGGGGAGATAATGATATTCGAAGGAGGGTAGAATTTTTTTGATGGTCGTTTGAGCACATCTCCGTTGTTGATTAGCAGCCACTTCAACCAACATAGGAGCGACGATGGAAGCAAAAGAGAGAACACTGTTGATTACCCTCACAACAACGCGAGCTCTGGCTACCGATCTTCATGTAATTCAAGCGCCAAAGAGGTTTTTTTTATGAACCTGATCTGGAGCCTGAAAAGTACCGCGGTTATTGACCAGAAAAATAGTGTTCTGATTGCTGCGTTGGCTGTAAACAAGTAATATCTTTGATAATTTATCTGCACCACGTATTGTTCAGTTCTAACTTGTAATAAAAGAGTCATGCTGGTTGGCCAGAATAATATGAGGTCTCATCATAATTATTATGTAACAGCAGACACGTAACACTGCTTAATTACCTTTGAAGCTTACATGAAGGAACTTTTAGCACCCGTTACCATTAAAAGAAAAGTACAAAAAATTGTTTTTATGGAAAGTGAAAATTCATGACATCTACCTGCAATTACATCTGGAATAAGCTGAAACCTGTCAGTTAGGAAATGCTTGATGGTGCAAGCGGAATATTATGGTAATTTTCTTTTTGCGGCTGGGAAGGCGGAAATGAACTTTTTGCTTTGTTTCATGATAATGGTGGTAAATTAGCATGCTCATCAGTGCCATTTATACGCAATTAGCAGTAGGAAAACGCAGTGTTTATGTCAAGCCATGAACGTAAAATGCAAAAATAATTTTTATGCATACACCAGTTACTGCATCTGTTTTCAGCATTGCATTTGGCACTTGACGACAACGCTCATTATTGAAGATTAAGTTGGAAGCAGATAAAACCGTAAGAGCATCATTTACTCAATTTGCTCTCTCTTTTAGAGAGTGTGGACGGTCTTTTGTTGGCAAAGAATACTCGCCCAAATAGTTGGCATGTCTAGCACGCCCATAAACAAGCCTTGGTGCTAAAGAGCCCCACTTGTCAAGCCCGTCTGAAACCAAAATGTGTGGTGTTGGGGGGGGGGGGGGATATACCATGCAGCAGGCAATATTAGTTGAAATATCACAAGTCACGAGCGCTGCCTCGCCCCTCGTTTGTATCGGGCGAATTAAGTGCCCGATTCATTTGCGCCCCGGGTTTAAATCTTCATTTGCTGACCCTGGTGACTTAGAGAAGACCTCGTGGGATCAACCCCCCATTGAAAAAAAAAGCCATGAAAGGGACCTTCATTTGCTTCCTAATGAAATACGAGGTTGGAGAAAATCCATCGATCTTTGTTCATTCTTCCCGTAAAGCCAAGACCAGTTTGCCATTGTGCTGAAAAATATACTCCAGCAAGAAAAGCATGGAAACAAAACCACGCCCTCTAAAAATTTTCTGGTGTGTTTTAACCACGGGTGTTCGCATTAGTTTACGCGCCTTGGGAAAAAAAAATGTTGCCGAATTGCCCACCCACCAGCTGAAGTTGGTGAGAAGTCCCAGGGAAAAACGTTGAAGGAGAGAGAGATAAAAAAAAAAGGTGAGGTTATTTCTCCTCATTCGCTCTCTCCGCCCGTCTAGTTAAGATTCAAACGGACCCCATTTCCCCGCCAAAAGGATGATTTAAGAAGGACCCCTGTCGAGAGGAAGAAAAGACTTCTCCATCCTGAGGGATAGCTGGAAATGACTGCATGGCAGGGGGAAGAAGTTGGAAGAGGGGGGGGAGAAAAAAAAAGGAAGGAAGGGTCCCGTCACAAACACCCCAAAAACTTCACATCCCCACCACCTTCCCTCCATGAATTATTCCAGGTAAACCATCCTCTCTTGACGCCTACGGTTGAGATAATGAGTTTAGAATGGCGGCAAGACACCTTGTTGGTTTAGTGGAGCGAGTGTAATGGTTTTCCAGTCCTGGGATTGGATCCTGCTGGGGATGAAACTTGCAGCTGTGGCTTTGGATGGATAATATAATTTTTTTTTCGTAAAATGTATTCAACTAAATGGGCGGATTGCACCTTGTTTGTTTGTCATGTGACACGGCTGTGCCTCGTGCTTGACCCACTTTGACCTCGCCCACCTTGGGATGTCTGGTTATTAATATAACCGGGAGACGATCCAATCAGTCGATGGGATGATGAATTGTGGGGAGAAGGGAGACGTCGGATGGCGCTGAGGCCACCGACATCTTCAATCATGGGGCTTATCTGGATCGCAAAGTAAAGCAAGAGAGGGGCTACGGATGTAATATCTTCATTAGCTCCTTCTGGACAAGGTGTGTAACGCAGAGGGGGACGAGGAATGTTGCACTGCATGGTATAAATTACATCCATGGTTGTACACATGATGCACTTACATGTCTGAAAAGTCCTATTTACGCTTGGATGCCCCCAACAGCCACGGACGTATTTCACGGATATTTTTTTTGTGTGTGCTGCCTTGTAAGATTACAGGCGTGTTCTAAGTAGGCTGCCAACAAAACCGCCTGTTAACAAGCATTAGATCTTGAGCAAAGAGGCAGGAATCATGCGAAAAGCATTTGCGGTAATTTCAGCCACCATCTGTATACAGCGAGCTTACCATATGTTTAAGGCATATTTAAGAACCCAAATACCCGGTTAATAGCGGGCGTTAAGATTGCAGAGCAAGATTGCGAGCCACGAAGGGCCTCTCCAGATGGACTTTTCAGAGGCCCATATTTATCACGGAGCTGCTTCCAACCACCACCACCACCACCACCCTTCGTCCTTCATGAGGTTGTAGCTGAAGTGCACGATTAGTATGCCGGCCAGTCCGATTGGGAAAAAGTCGGAGGGCCCCGGTGATTAGCCCCCCATTACGGTGATTTATACGTCATAATTTACGGCCTAATGTTAGAACAACAAGTGTCTGAAATTCTGTTTCCTGGCTGAAGGCTGATTTATTCGCGGGCCCCTCTCCGGGAGGCGATGTTAGGCGCTGCAGCGCTTCCTTATTTCACTCACCTTGTAGGCACCACGCGGCGCAGGCGTGAAGAAAGAATAAAAATGGCTAACAAAAGCCAGGAGGACCAACTAACAACTGTATACTACGAGAAAGAGAGAGAGCCTGAGGAATGAGGCATCGCCCCAGGTTTTTTTTCAGAATAAAGGTTGGGTGTATAAGGCCCTAAGTTTTTATTCATGGTGAGAGAAAAACCTTGGGTGTCATTTGGGGGCCGTCCCAACCTTGTTTCCTGCACGTGGATCTGCTTCACAGACGTTTAGACTGCTGTTTAAGTGCTGCTAGTTGGGGATCTGACTGATTCATGTGTGGCGATGGCTACCCCGGAGGAATTATTTTGGAACCGGGCATGGGCATGGCACCAGCACTGTCAGGGCACCTTTGGGTTGTATACCGGACTGGAAAGGAAACCATCACTTTAATGTCTGGCGCTCTTGTAGGCTTATTGTACCGGGAGTGGTTGGCACCAGGTGTGTAGCGCGTTTTCATTTGCCTACGACTATGGCTAAAGGAGGGGCTTTCCACTCCTTCTCGACCACTCCAGGGTCATAAATTTTTGGGGACTGCAGATGACCGAGAACTTAACCCACGTACACTGTCTAGTCTGCAGTGTAAACAATTGGGAGTCAGAAACAAGCATCAGTATTTTTAGATCAACCTTCATGTGGGCAGGAAACTAATTAATTAGTGCAAGCCTTTAAACTGCTCTGTATTCCGTTGTAAAGCAACTTGATTGCCACATAACGAGCTATTGCAAAGCTACAAACACAGGTTGTGTACTCGCAGCAATCCCCTGTTTAATAATTTTGCAACACTATATACCTAATCTAATCTGGATCTGGAAACGGCTCGCAAGGACAATGCGTACTGCTGGACTTGCCAATTACCAGACCAGCCCACGGCATTATTGATCAAGACGTATAGCGATTTTAAAATGTGAAAATGCCGTTGGTAACATATGCAAAAAAATATAGTGGACATGCGCGAATTACTGTCCAGCTGGTTACCACTAAAGAATAGACCAAAAACGGGAGGGGGGGACGCCCGGTAGTTGATAATAGTTGTTGATGAGAGTCGCATTATGCGAGGTTGGGAAGGTGAGTTACTAACAAGGTGAGATGAAGAGCATGGCAAAAAAAAACACGAAGGGTGTGAGCACACGAGAGAATCAGAGGGGGAGAAGTTGAAGGTAAGGTAAAGGTGTGTGGAAGGGGGGGGGGGGTACCTCCTGAGCAGCCGGGGGGGCCCTCGGGGTCAGCTGGCTAGATTGGGGCCACGTCAAGGCTTTGTGACCGAGCTGCCAAGAGCTGAAAGTGATATGGGGCCGGCCTGAATTTTAATGGGTTTCCAAAGCGGGCCGGATGACAGACAGCTGTACAAAGCGCTGGCGAATAGTGGCCGCGCTTGACATCATCAATTTAGAAGCGCAGGAGGGCCCAGCCACCAAGTTTTTTTCTTCTTCTTTATATATATAATAATAATATTCTTTATTATATTCGAGGGGGGACTATCCCTCCCAGCCCCAGGATTACTTCTGCTTCGTGGTCTGTTATGACACCCACCTTAAGTGTTTATAATGGTCAGATTTTCTTCGCCTGTTGGATTTCGTTCACACCACCCAGCTTGGATGATACGGCTTATTAACGAGAGGGAGGGTTTCTTCATCGCCCAGGGGGTCAAGTCTTAAGGAGAAAAAGAGGATGCATTGGGCGATAAGAGGGGGGCACACCTGGTTTTCTCGGCCGACCCCGGGGTGTAATATTGTTGCGGTAATTAAAATTGATTGAGGGCATCAGTTTTATCCTAGCCTGTAGGCAGCCGACGCGCGCAGGAGCTCACCGGGAAGTGGATATCGCAGGCTCTGACCAAAAAAAAAAAGTGTGAAAAATATTGGCCACAAGGTCTTATATGATGGGGTCCTAGCCTTAATTTTGCAAACCTATGTAAAAAATCGTCATTATTTTTAAATGAATTTTGCTTTTTTTCATTGTAAAAATACTTGTTAGTTTTCGAGCAATGGTCGTTCAAAGCTGATATTCATTATATACGGTATCGTACTTCCATGTGACGTCACTTGGCAAAGGCAGAAGTCGGAATGCACCCCTAAGTCACGCCCACTTTTTCCCGCCAATTTGAATGACTTTTAAACCCCCGGTAATTTATCAAGGAATTATATTTTGGTGTGCTGAAAAGTGGTGGAATATTTGTGTACAAATTTCCCAAATCCCGCAGCTATAGGACCATGTTCAGTCATATTTTCTATCGTTCAACCAATTGGTGTGGATTGGAGCGCATCGTGACACCGGATGGCTGCCCCCTAAAATACTGATGAAGATCCAAATTAAATGGTGATCCTCAATTAATTCCAAAGGCTGGTCATAAAACACGGTCAATAATCTCGAAAAGAATAGGTTGCAAGGAAATAACTCTCCCCAACGGCACATCACTTTTTTTTCTTCTTGCTTTCCACTCCTCCCCAAACAAGGTCCTGTAATAAACCTTTTTTCCCCCACTGTAATTTTACTGTATGTAGCATGTGGGTGAGTTTCCGAACACGTATAACTGTTCCTAGGGGCGAAGATTGCACGGAAACAGGTGTAGAACTGGGCGCTAAGTGGCCACACACTCGCAACAACAATAACGAAGAAAAAAAAAACTTGAGCTCCTCGTTTGTTTACTCGTCACGGCGTCGTAAACAAGAGGAAAAACTAATGGTTGGTGACGTCTCCTTGGATGATGCCCAGAAAGCCAAATCCGAGAGAGAGAGAGAGACTGGTTTACTAATTCCATGCATGTGAGCATCTATTGCCAACATTTACACCGCATTACTTTTGATATTAAGCTCCGACCAGCCTTGAAAATAAATATAATATGAAAAGGGGTTTGATAAGTGTGAGGGGAAACATGATAATGATGCTCATCAGGGGGCCCTCTTTTCTCGGTTTTTGGTATGTAATGTATGCGGCTCTTTTTGTCACATCCAGCTTCGGTTAAAAAGGAATGTCAAGTATGTTTGTGAACCGTATGATGTAGCTATAGAGGGAAAAAGGTTTTACGCTCAGATTGATCCGGATGCCACCTAACAATATGAGGTTTGATCCTATTTTCTGGTCAGCGGAGTTTTAAAAAAAGATGCTGCTGGCGGATTAGATCCCACCCTTATAATGGGATTAAATATTTTTCTCAGTGGGCCCCCTTTTTCAGGCTAATTTAAGTAATTAGAAGCGTAGAAAATGGAGGGGAAAAGCAGCTGATGGTCTCTGATGGCCCATAGGCGTTAAGAGTTTATTGGACTGGCACTGATAAGGCTTTAATTTATGGCGAAAGAGGGGGCTTTATTGGTGATGAGCCTTCTAAATAGATGCAGGCAAATGGTATACCGGTACCGGCAGCTGTAAATGGGCACCTCGTGAGGTAAAACTGTGGTTTTAAAAAGGGGATAAAACACCATATAAGTGCCTGCACATTGTTGCTTTTACGGTTCGTGAGAAGAATTCACACTTTCCAACCCAATATTCAATCCAAATTTTGATAACAAATTTGAATTCAAATTGAATCAATATTTGAGCCCGATATAGTACGTATCCAATTTAATTCGAATTTTTATTGTAATATTACAAGTATTTTTGGAACGTCCCATGCTGTCAATTGTGAGTAGCTTTATGCAAAAGTGTACCTAGTAAATAAAATCATCTGCATGTTTCCTATAGTGTGTATACAACACCAACATAACACACCCATAAAATGTATACGTGGCCTGAAAAAAAACAAGATAGTTATCTCCGAAAATAACCCGCGTGTCAATTAATATATTGCGTCAGGGCTTTACAAGAGCCATCAACATTGTTACGGGCATTGTTGAGCCCCGGGTGGAGGATGATTAATGAGGCAAGCGCTCCTCTTTCTCCAGGGCCCCTAAGTGTTATTGAGATGGAAGGTGTGGTGTCCCAAGCCGAAGGGAGTCTCCCCCTTTACCATCACCTATCTCACCTCCACCCTTTTTTTGACTTTGAAGATGGCTCTTCTTCTTTTTTTTCATTCTCTCCACCTACCTACCTACCTTCATCTACTCTTCTTACCATCCTCCTCTTCTCTCCTGATGAAGCCGTGGCTGTCATGGACGGCCCCCGGGATGTCCTCTCGGACGGAAATGGCCGCCATATATTCTTAGGGGGGGGGCCCTGTGGATGCCAACTGGCATTCGGGGGGAAAAAGAAGCTGGTCGGGTAAAAACCACGAGCTGCAATAATATCACCCATTTCTGATTGGGATCACAAGTCTCGAGGGAAAGATCGAGGGGGATCCTCTTACCAAAATCTTAAAACTATTTTTGACTGGTTTTTCACACCATCAGAGCTCCTCATTGTTGATTTTCACTGACGTATAAGTGAAGCAAATCAGTTGAAAATATTTTGTAAATTTATATAATATCAAAACGCGCTGTTTTAGACAGACATAAAATTGCATTTTGAATTGATTGGTTGAGTAATTGAGTGGACAGGAGTGGATGCTACTTTAAGCGTGTAAAGTGTGGAAATCACTCAAGTTGAGCAGACGACTACTCACACAATAATCTTACCATTTGCTCATACTTGTGAGGGATAAGCCGAAGCCTTCGTGTTGAGGGCCCATATTGAAATGTACAGGCTCCACTGGATTGCTACTGCTCAGAAGTTGCCTCTTCTTTTAAAAAAAATACATGGCGGTCATTACTCAAGACAGGAAAATCCGGCTGCTCAAAAGAATTACGCGGCGCTTTTAACAAACGTCCAAAATGTCAACACGGCGACCGGGCACAAATATGCCGCCTTCTTACCTTAGGCGAGGAAATGAGGAAGAAGAAGAAGCTGCGGGGATAGAAAAATGGGCGCCAGGTATATCCATTCGTTCAAAGAAGTAGGGGAACGAACCTTTGGAAATGGGGGAAAAAATAGTTGACGACTTATATATAATCCGTCTCCAGCAAAATGGTGACAATCCAAGCCCGAGGTTGTCCGTCTCGAGCATAATTTTTTGGTGGGGGCTCGACCTTTTCCTAAAAAAGAAAAATGTTTGAGGGCAATCTTTCACTCCTAGGGCGGTAAGCACCGCTTTGATGAAATAATTTTTTTCCACCCACCCTACCTTCATATTTTATTCATAATTTTTTGTTGTCGTTACAGGGTGAATCCCGATTGGTCATAGTGGCGAGAGAAAAATATTGGCGGCCATTGAGTCGAAGGGATGTATAGACAAGAAAAATTGCATTCTTCGTGCCAGGTGGTCCAATTTAATGAAGATGTTTTCATCCCGTATGTTTAAAACGAAGTTTGTCTTATTGTGCAAGCGTCATCTCTGGTTTTCCAGTTATTAATCGACGTGTCACGAGGACCGAGTGAGCCCATTTAATTTTGGAGGCTTGGCGCTTTTGCTATGCAAACACTTCGTTACTACCAGCCCTAGTCTCCCCTCAGTCGCAGATGCTTACTTAGTTAATCAATACCGTTGATTTTGATTGATATTGCTTGGCTCAGGACCTCGAGTCTTGTCGCCACCAGCAGAGAGGTTTGTCAACTAAGACTTGTTGCAAAAGTCAGGGTCTCCAATTTCGGGAAGTCCAACACATTTATGTGCTAGGGTCAAATGCTAATCTCACTAAGCAACAAGGTCCGTTGGGGTTTTTTTTTTTTTACCCCCTCACTATTTTTTTTATTAACCGACCAAACAGGTCTTGGTCATCGTTCGTGCTAATTCTTACCCCCTCTATTTTTTATATATTAACACTTGGGCGTAAACTTTTGACCGCCTACTATCCAAATAAACTTCCCACTAATATTGAAATATGAAGTTTGGAAATTAATTTCGAGCCTCTCACCCTGTTGGACACTAAAAAGTATATACTTATTTTTTATGCTGCTGAACAAGAACCAATCAGTCCCAGTTTTTTTCCTTAATTGGACTCCGCCTCCGCTCTTAATTGGTTAATAAATTATTCACGTGCTTGTTTGTTGGACCGGAAACAAAGCTGGTGCTGGATATGTAACGAGGTCTGAAACATGTAGTGTTGGTGTGTGTGTGTGTGAAAAGAAAGAGAAAATGTGTGGAGTTTCGTAAAGGTGTGTTCGAAGAATGGAGGTAAAAAAAAAAAGAGTGGGCCTAATTCGTAGCCGGATGGTGTTTGTCCATCCCATCCCGCCCCTTGAATTATAAGCTTGGGGAAGGTTTAATTTGTAGGGATCACAGGGAGCTGGGAGGGAAAAGAACACGTATGAGAGGGGAATGCTCAAGGCTTTTTTCTCCGCCCTGTTTCTCCAAAAAATTCCACTATCATTCGCTGGCACATGTTCAAGACCATGACAATTCACCAAAATCCAAGCTATTCAGAGAGGCTGTCTATAACTGCGGTGCATTTAACTATTTAAGGCAGCCCCATGTGGTGGGAAACCTTCGATAACAATGGCATCTGCATACAGGCTGTTAACAGGCCCTAAGCTCGTCATACACAGTGATTGAGCGCCTGTTATTCTTTCTCTTTTGAGTGCCGGATGGGTCGTTAGTGAGAAGGATAGATCTCCCGCGGCTTTAACCCGATCCCTGGCTGATTGTGACATACTCGGTTTGGGCAGCAAACGTCTCCCATTCCATTCCTCACCGGGTGATTTACTGGCATGTAACAGCGGATGGAGAACCAGTACAAGTCCTGGCCCTAGGTTTATGGCCCTCCCTGCCTTGCAGACAACTTCATAAGAAAAAAGGGGGGCAGCCCAGAGCCACAGCATAAGGAAAGTGATGCCTTCTTCTTCTTCTTTTTGGGTCCGACCAATTTGGTCCACTTGGCAGGAATGGAGGGGGGGGGGGGNNNGGGGGGGAATTCCATGCGAATCACTTTGATAAGAAACGAGCTCCGTCTGCGTGTTTCTACCAACTAACGTTTCCCTAATGAGAGTGAATGTCGAGCCTTGTCCATTCCTTCTCACCCGGAAAGCGGCTCTATTAGCGTCACTTCTCTCTCCCCTGCCCCTTATCCGCCACTATACAAGGAGAAAACAACCAAAAATGTGCTCGTTTAATTAAACGGATAAAGTTATGTCGGGTGGCCAGGTGATTGATAAAGTGAACTTAAAAGCGACGGGGTTTTCTGGGGACCCCGGTGTATAGGAACCCTGTTTAACACATTCCTGGAAGAAGAATGAGAAAAAAACGTGCTGGACTATCCTGCTCGGATCTCCTTGTTTGGAAAGTGTTTAAAAATATTGGAACATTTCCTAAATCTCTGGAGTAGGCGATCAACAAGCGGATAAAGCAATTAATTGCTGGCCGTAAAAGTGTGTAGGAAGTGATTAGTTCTTATTATAAACCATGCATGATTATTAGGGAAGTTTGAAATGTACGGTTCCAATTATCGAAATTATGAAAGCCTTACAGAAATACCTTTAAAAAGTTTGCAGAAAAAAAGAGGAAATGCTCCATTGGCATTTAACAACTGACGGAAGTTATTCATTAGCCTAAATAATGGTCATACTGCATAAGGAAATCCTTTGAGAGGAATTCACAACTTGTTTTGTAAACTTTATCCTTAATAACGAATGAGTATACACTTACACCAATTGTATTCAGTTGGCAAGCGTTTAAAAAAATACGTCTCATAACATTTTGTGGTGCTAAATATGACAATAATTTATTCCCAAGTAACATGCGACTTGGTTACAAAACTCTTTATTTACAGCCTGGCGCGTAAGTTAGGCTGTTTAGTTAGAGGCTAGGTCAGGTAATGCTTGCGGTAACCGTCTGGGGGGTTATAGGCTAAGCAACAGTGAAGCTCGCCAAGGTTCATAAACTGCCCGGGCCATAACTGACACGTCATTCGTCCCTAAATCACCTTTATGCAGTCACATTATATACCGGTGCTACACCCATGCCATAATATCACGAGTTAGTGACCAAACTGCACAAACGACTGGTTTTTAAAAGCTAGACGTGGTCACAAAAAAAAGCAGGTCTTGCACCTGGAGGTGTCATGATTATAAGCATTCAGCTTCTCAAGGCGTGCCTATGACATAAAAATTATTTTTTCTTCTTTTTATTTTGAAAACGTGTGCCACATCTCCTGAAGCCAGGCCCCGGATTTTGTTCCAGGCTCATTTTCTAGAACAAAGGATGCTGGGCCAAGCACATATTAAAACTGGGAGGGACATAAAGGACACATTTCTTCGCTGAGGGAGACTTTCAGCCGTCCACTTTGAGGGCGATAATATCTCCTTTTAAAACCCTGGAGAATAACTAGCAGAACAGGTTGAATACGACAAAATGCTTTATTCCCCCAGCAAGCGAGCAGCCCATTCCGTTTCCGTGTATTCAGAGAGGGCCACTGCGGATAAGCAAAAAGGACATCTGTTTCTTTTGTTTCGTGTGGGGGAAGACTGGAGGTGGTATAATTCAAAGGTACAGCACGCGGATCATATTTCACCTACTGTATTTTATTAGGCGGACATGGCCATTCCGGAAATTCCGGATATGCCTTTCGAGTTGGAAACGACTTCTTCCATTCGGAGTGTTATAAAATGTCGTTTTTTTGTCCATCAGGTTTTTTAATGATAATTTTACTACTTTTGAGTGGGGAGAATGGACAGGGTGAAGGAGAACATGTTATAAGATTAGTCGTCCTTCTGTGTCTGTCCTATAATCCCTCAGCATCTTCGTCCTGAACAATGTTCACCAATATTTTATTAACACTTCAGCAAACAGGTTGCAATAAGAAGTTTCCTGTACATTATAACAGCACTAGTTCTTCCTCTCACCCACCAGAGGCGCTGCCTCTCCCATTGCGCAGGCGCAGAACGGGAGCAAATCGGAATCGTCCCGCAAACAATATACGGTGGTCCATTATAGATGTTTATTTATCTGAATAAAAAATATTAATTATATGTCCTTCCTATTGAAGAAAGCGCTCTGTCGCTTACTGGTAGTGATAGTGTTACATAAGCATGAAAGTGAATTAACTGAGGATTAGGCTCCTCTCTTCTTCAGCATCCTCCCCTTCTCTCTCGGTTACTCCACAGGAGCTTGTTTACCCCCTCAACGGTTTCCTATCGAGCCCAGCCGATACTTGGGTCCCCCAATAAATATTTCAAGGTAGTCAAACACGTCAGTTTTCTCATTTAAATGCAAAGGAGGCGTGTTTCGAGGAAGGTGGTGGTGTCGGCCCTGCTGGGCTAGAAGGGGAGGTGGGGATAGGCAGGGAGGGGGGCACACCACATATACTATACACTGAAGGTATTGGGGGGCGAGAGGAATCAGTTTATGACCATTGCACCTATTGCCATTCCCAAGATAACAGACCCGCTCTCGCATGTCCTGTAATGTTGCTAATCATCTTTGGCTTTACGATTCCCGGCCACTAATTATCTCCCAGGTACAAGTCCTCTCAGGTATAAAGCTGCAAGGGTGACACAGTGATGTATATAGTGGTCATCAGTTCGATTCCCAGACGGAACCGATCATTAATAAAGGGTAACAGTAGTATTTAAAAATACTACAAAATGAACTATACCCTGTGTGTGTCGTTTCTCAAAAATGTCTAATACAAGTATTCAAATCACTTCTCTACAAAACCTGGTCCGCGAATAATTTATAGACCCCGCCCAGTTAATAGTTTCAACGTCCGTCGCATTCAGGTCTCCCTAATTATCATGTATCTTATTAATTTGGAAGATGTACTGTACACGACATGCCCTTAACGCAGTCTCGCCCGAAGCCCGATCAGAGGCCTTCGGAATGGCTCCTAATAACCGTAATGGCTGTTGCTTCATGGCCCAGCGGAATCTTTTTCTCTCTTCTCGGGCCGCGCACACAACATAAACCAACTAACAGGAGCTCCAGGCTAACTCGGAGGATAAAAAGGCAGCACGAGGAGTTGTCGGTTTTACATCATACCTGCAGGCCCAAATTGTTTCCCCCTCCAGCAACCGGACGATTGTTGCAAAACTGGCTGCTGAAGTAAACAATCCAATGGACTTGGAGCAACACTGTACATTAGATCCAAAGTGCCCAATTATAAGAGAGGCTAATGAATATTTACGCACCGAATGACGCAAGATGCCCTAGCAATTAATTTGCTTATTACATAAGTTTATGGCCCTCAAATTTTTTTCTCGGCGAGTTCAACCTACTTCAGTAGGGCTGCAACTATACAGTGAAAGCTGGTGGGTCCTAACATATAGAGGCGAAAACTCTCCCAAAACTGCAGGGGGGTTCTCTCTCTCTGGCTATATTCTCTCTAGGGTGTTGTCTCCTCCTCCGATTGATGAAGCCATGTGTGGCAACGGCGCTTCCTCCATATAATTTTCGCGGCATTTTCGCCCCCCTCCCATCAGAGGACCCCCAACGCCATCATTATCACAACGAGTTCCCAGACCACGTTGCATACAAAACTCCTCGTCCCAGTTGCAGGAAACGTGTAATTATCCTCCGGCCATTATCTCGGGAGACCATACCCTGCATCTCTCCTTTGGCTTGTGGATGGTGGGAGGGTTAGGAGGGTTTCTTGTTCTAAGGGTTTGGGGTGGGTATATAGGGAGGGGAGAGGGAGGGGGAGGGGGAGAGATTTATCGCCAAAATTCTAGCCTCCGTTGCTTCTACAAACTGATGGCGTGATTGCTGGTCCTAACTGGTGCGCACTTCACCAAAGAGGGCCATTAATTGAGCGTGTCTCCAAATTAATGCGCTCAACTGAGAGCTATACTATTTAAAACTGTTACTTAGGCATAGTTTATCAAACTGTCCGGTTTTTGCAACTATTTAACTGCCCGTAAACGACCCGTTAAAAGATTGGAAATAAACGGGCGTTAATCCGCTAAAATTATTAGGCGGATTGTTGACACATGTAACTATTTACCGTAAAACTCAATTTTTACCTTGTATATAAAGATGGTAAGTAGGTAAGTGTTTATTGCTAATGTATTGTAATACAATATGTAGGATCACCATAATGGCATTGCGTGGCCAGTAAAAAAAATGAATTATCAGCACGGAATTCATTTTTACATCGTCATAACTCAGGATTCAGCTAATTACTGGGAATGTGTGTGTACACTTTTTTTTTTAATTTTTTCAAACAAAAAATAGGAGGTCGAATAACCAGTGCAGAGGGGGTAAAGCCTGATTTACAGACCTAATGAATTGCCAACATTCAATTTGCAGCCTACAGGATGTAGCTTTTTTGTTGCGTGCAAGAAAAGAGCGTATAACCCCCCCCCCCTTNCCCCCCCCCCCCTTTTCCTTCACAGTTTTTCCACCCCTGGGCCACAAGCCCCTAACAGAAAGAATTTTAAACATCGTATTAACATAGTTGTAAGCTGTCATGTCCAAATTATGATATTGATATAGACCCACATTAATAGAATTTGTGTACCGGATATATACGTATAGTACAAATCAACATAATGTTGCTGGGTGTTTGCCCTATACGCAGCAGCATTGCGATCAAAATACTTTTCAGATTCCGTTACATTAAGACACGAAATTACTGACATTTTGAAAGTATTTGGGTTGGAATGTTGTCACATACCACTTCAATTTTGATGGGGCTGGGAAGAATTTTTGGGTATCTCAGAAATGGTGCTTGTTTAGCTGTTACCTAGTAAGAATATTAAATCACTTGTTAGATTTGTTTTATCTGCAACATTTTATAGGGTTTGAACTCTGTGAGTTGATTCATTTAGTGGAATGTGAATGCTTTGTATATATTTTTAGGGGAAGGATTTTTAGTTCCCTTTGGGCCAGAAGGTGCAGGTCAGGTAAAAATCGGACGCACGCGAGGCCCAGACCCCCACTATATACGTCATTAGCAGGTCTGCCCTGGCGCCGAATCTGGCCTAAAACGCCGAGTTTTCTCTCCCCCAGCAACTATGTCGACGGCAAAATGTTTTCCGTCACGCGACTCCTCTTTCTCTCTCCATATACGCTGGTTTTACATGGGCCAAAGAGCCCTGGCATTAAAACAAACTCAGGCTCTCTTTTTGAAATTGCTCATGTGCCCTTCTCTCGCTCATTTCCTGGATTTTATTGTCTTTTTGCAGGATGTCGGTGTGTGTAAATGTGGAATATGTGTAACGGCCCGTGCAGAAAATTTTTGCAGGAAATTTTATTGCTAATTGTGTAACATCCCACACTCATTTTTGTGCTTCTTTACAACATAGGATGTGTCAATAGCATGTTGTGTTATACCACAGGAAGGAATGTTGGCATTTTATTTGCTATTTACAGTTCCAGTGTATATAAAAGTCGGTTCACATATTGGTGAGCTTTTGAAAGACACCTCACTTCATTTCCAAGCCTGATAAAATCGAAACCCCACTCTTGCGCCTTCATTTCCCCACAAAACGTTCGGTAATTAGGCGGCCATTAAGTACGGAATAGTTCCGGTGCAGGGTCATCAATTTATTGGTCAACCCCCAGCAGGAAGCGAATTTAATCGTCTGACTCATGGAAAATTAAATACTGCACGCTTCCGTTACCTTCAACTGCTATCATCATTAACATCCAGCGCAATAATGGGAGAGAAAATAATAGGCTGGCGCTACGAACGATTTCCGAACCATTTTATATACCCCTACAAAAAAACACTAACCATAAAATTAATCCCGAATGGACGTATAGTCGCAAAAATATTTAAAAGAAATTTCCCAAGCTTTAAATTTCACACCTCGTTTCATCTGACAGAATCCTGTCATGATTAGACCCATAAAATGTTGCTCAAACCATTCTTTTTGTAATGTCCACTTTTCAATTCAGGAAAATTGGTGAAAGGGGGGGGGGGGGGTAGGAAGTACATCATATAAGAATATTAGAAAACGTGCGTGGCCTGGTAGAAAAGAAACCAGTAGTATAGCGGCTCATCCCCGCACCGATTGTGTCAAAATTTATTGATACGTGCCGGCCCTACTCTGTAATTATGCCCTAATTAAGCCTAATTATTAGATTTACATATAATGGCGCGCAGGGCTTCTTCGTTGGAGGTAAGGTCAAACGGACCTATTATTTCATCTTATACGAAAGGTGGGCTGGGAAGGTTGTGTGCATAAGAACGAGGCTGATTTTACGTGCCTGACATATTACAGATGCGCTTCGAAATTTTTTTCTTTTTAAGCGAAAGAAAAAAAAGAAGGTAGGTATAAGAACCCGTTGATCACCCAATTGCATGACCTGCTTACAATGTAATAATTAATTTACAGAGCCGTATTATATGGAGGAGGAAAAAGGCAGTCGTAATTTGAGGCCTCATTTATCGCGAAAGGGGAAGATAAAACCCATGATGCCAAACCTGTCCGAGTCTAATGAGGCTGCAGAAGCCTTTTATCTTCACGATCGGTGTCTCCAAGTTGGGAGCCGCCACTACATCTCCATCAATCGCTGCCTCCCCTTGTATCAAACAGATGGAGGATAATAAGCTCCTTGAGATAAGATAAGTGAGAGAGAAGTTTTTAATAGGAATGCCTAAGCCCACAATGTGAGACATTCATGAGTTGTCGGTACGGGAAGGGACAAAAAGAACAGCAGCTTAAGGAGCGACAGTGCATGTTATAAAATCGTATATTGCTACCAAATGGTTCGATTAAAACTGTCAACAGTCGTGTATAACTACGACTAAATCCGGACGTGGAAAATCCTTGCTTACAAAAAAAAAAAAAAAAAAAACGATCGTAAACCACAGCAGCACTGAAATTCCTGTCGGCGAATTGTTAAATTTTTTTTGCGGTACTGCCTGATAACGCTTCAACTAAATTGGCTTGTTTATCGCACAGAGAAGAGTTGGTTAGGGCGATTTACAGCGCTACTTTTTGCGCTCTGCGAAAGTGGTACTAAATACTTCGATCTAAAACGATCCTTCCAAGATTCCAACTACTTAATAAAGGCCTCCACAATGACATTTTAAAGAGGAAGCAACCCCAAGCAGAAACGTCGTAAGAGAGGAAACTATTCCAGCAGTTCATTATACTTCGCTGATGGTTGTAAATCCCCAGCTTTTTAAACCTGTTTCCTGGAAAATATAGTTTATTGGATCAACCCAACAAAAAAAAAACTGGGGCGATCATATCTCCTGGCCCATTCCTATATCTTTTGCAATAACTAACGCTTTATTGCATGAAATTAAATATAATGATGGTAATAATCATTCTAGCGAAATGAATAATCGCTGGATCGAAAAGTTTGCTTGGAAGCCAACCAGGAAGATGTGTATCTTGCGGTCAAGAATATTTCCCTGCGTTACAGTGTTATAATTTGCAGAATTCATTTTTACACCAGACTTTTCATATGTAATGATCATGCCTATTTTAACACATGTTATTTTGAATACCAGTACAATTATGTATCCTGAGCCACAAATAACGTATAAACGAGCCCAATTAGAGAGTCCAGGTCCCCCCGAAAAAAAAGAGTATAACCTCCGGATGGTTTGCACATTTTATACGGTCACGAGGCGCACGCCGCAGGTGTGGCTCGATCAGTTTAACTTCGCAACGTCGGTCCGCATCATTTGCATTTAATTTGGGGTATGCCGTCCGCATATCGAAAATATCGATGGCATCGAATGAGAAGAGAGGACACACACACACACTTCATTAAAAAAAAAAAAATACAAGAACGAAAAGCTGGGCGAGAAGCCCTTGTAAAGTGCCATGGGTTTGGTTATTTTCTCCTGGGATGTTATGCGATGCCCCTACAACGGAACCGGTTTTTCCCCCCAGGGCCATAATAGGTGGTCAAAGCCCGTAAACGTACCCTCAAACTGACATAAAAATAATTAGAGCCATTTTGGAACGGGGCCCAAACCCCCCCTCTTGTCAAAGCCCACTATTTTGTGAACTTGTTAATTAAATGCTTCACTCCTATAATGACGGTAGTTGGGCAAATTCCACATATCCTTACAATAAATCAATAGGAGAGTCGGGGCTTAATACCACGGTGTTAATGAACGGGTTGGAGACCAAATAAGATGTTTTACGGGGGTGAAACGAATGGTTATAGATGGAGGGAATGGGGAGTGGCGGGGAGAAGGGTGGGGGAAAGATTTCTCATCAAACTATTGGAAGATTCTACGAGCACAAATTCTTTTTTTTTGTACATTGCATTTTTGGTAGTGACGTCAACCGTTGACGTCAAGATTCCGGCAACACATCGCACTTCAAAACTGACTACCTGTATAATTTTCAGGCAGGTGTTATCTACGTGCCAATACATAAATTATTCACTTAAATGGAAAAGGGCAAGCCCACATTTTCCCAACAAGCAAAAAGAGATCGGCCTGATCGCAGTTTGGTAGTGGAAGCGAAAAATTTCACCTTCCCTATCTTATCGTACAATAACCAGACATGTATGAGCAAGACAATATAATTACGACTTGCTTGGTAAGATAGGGGGGGCAAAAAAAACACATCTCCTCTTAATGTGATAGCACAGGTCGAGTGCATCTAGCGGTACTCAAAAGGTGATGAGGACTAGGTGTGTTACACAGTTACATACAACAAGCCCCAAAAATCGCCTAATCATCCTTATGAACAGGTATAATAATTATTCTCGCTCCCTGCTGTACTCATGAGGATAAGAAATTGGCGAAAAAACGGGTGGGTCTGGTACGCATCGCCTGTGCACAGCAGCAGCTGTCATTAACCTGTCATTAATTCTCCATTACTGATTAATGACAGCCGGTGCCATTGGGTGGGGAAAGTGACGTAAAGCAAGCAAGTGATAGAAGGATTAGGAGAAGCAGATGTAGGGAAATTAGCCCCCTGTAATCACTAGTCCAGCGAGAACAATCTCTAATAGTACGTCTGGAGAAGGTCCACTCCCTCGATTCCCTTGTGAGGCCGAAAAACCTATTAGGTCGAGAAAATTCAACATGATAGCTATTAGAGCAAAATAAATGAGACTTAAACACGGCCCTCCGGTTATAATCTGCTTAACTCGGCCGGCTAATCAGGATGGCATCGAACAGGTTCCGGGCAGCGGGGGCCAAATGCTTTTCATTATACGAGAAGCCTGCAATTATCAGATGACGGACCCTGATCCTCAGACAACCATTCCCGAACCTGCACTACCTCTTTTTTTTATTTCACAAAACTTTTTTTTTGCCTACATCTCTCTTTCGTCTTCTTCATACGCTTCGTGTGTTTTTTTTTTCGTCTTCTTTTCTCTCCTTCTTGGTGTTTTCCTCTTCTTCTTTTTTTTGTTGGCACCCAACAGGCCCGGGGTCATCCTATGATTAGCAGGATAGGTGCCTGATTTAGGGCCTGCTTAAGGTATATGAAGCGCAGAGGTGGGGAATAAAATACTAACCAGATACGGCCATAAAAATATATGGCCGGCTAAAAATGTACTAGGTCAGGTTTTGCACCCATTTCTTTGTCACGAAGAGAGATTTTGAATTACAAACTATTGTTTACTGCTCACCCAGCAGAGGCACTTGGATAATTTGACAGGGCCTTGCGGGTTATTCGGGATTGAATAAAAAATAGTTTATGCTTTAATGATATTTTTGTAGACTATAAGGCCAGTGAGTTTATACAACACATTAATGGCCGAATTTTATGAGAATATTTTATGACAACAGTGGAAAAGAAACGTGACTTCACTTCTGCGTACATTTTTGGATATAGCTCATTTATAACAGCATAACCTGCAAGTAATGTACAGCTGTATTATCAGTTCAATTGCTATAACATTTCACCAAAATAATTGCCACGCACTGTACGTAGAGTGCAACCATTATGAACATGGGAACACTAGTCATTTGATGAATTGCCCAATATAATTTCAGGATTTTAAAGAGAATTAGGACACATTTGACACTAGTTGACTGGCGAACTGCACCCTATTTAATATCATTGCACTTGAAAGTGTCCCACTGAAAGCTATACATTAAATGACATGTGGAATTTACACTCTGATTTGTCATCAATGTATTTATTTCGCAGCTTCTATCACATTGTCTGACTTTTTAGTATCCCTTTACAAATCCGGACTTCTCGACGCCCTGTTTCCAGATGAAAAATTGCCCCAAGGTTTATTGATCTAGAAATGAGTCAAGTTTTACAGCCTCCCTCCTTCCGATCTCCTCCCGTAATACGACTTGAACGATACATTTCCTGGATGAATCATTACGTTTGCACTTTTCCCAGCATCCTATATATCCCCCTTCCCATCCTGGATCTCCCGCGGACATATAAAATGAAAGCGGGACCCGAAACCGTGTTACCCCCCACAGTCCCTCATGCACTTTTGGGCACCAGGAGAAAAAGAGTTGAAGTAAAAAAAAGAAGAAGAGGAAGGAACCGAGTGGAGACGCCATTAAGGAGACGGTGGCGGAGTAATAAATGATGTGATGATGGCAGGCGCAGGTAGGAAAGTGCGCCGTGACTAAATGCTGGGCCGTGGAGCTTGACACCCGCCCGTTGAGCGATGGGTTTCTTTTCTGAAGAGAACGGGGTTGAAGTGTTTGGAACCATTCTCTGATGCACTGGAAAATAATGTGGAAGATTCACTGGATTGAACCCACACTGTTGGGTCACTCATGTTTTAGCGAAAAATGGAGGGTTGGAAGAATGTAAATATTCTTGTGGATTCCCCACCTGGAGGGTTTGTGTCTTGCTTACACGCAACATGTCTCACGAGAAACATGATCAACAACAAAATGTAATCCGGTAGAGAGAGAAATGAGCATTCCCCCCCTCCCCCCCTTTTGAAATATTCTGGAGGCTGGATTTCACCTCCCATTCTACTGATTAATTCTGACGTTCCACTCACTTCTCCTTTTGCTTTCGATCTTGCGAGACTTATACACACACGGTAGATGAGGATGGGGAGGTCTAACTAGACCCTGATTAATGTTTGGAAGATGATTACATATGGCGTCTGGAATTCCATATTCGGAAAGCCTTTTTTGGGGGTCTGTTAATAATGCTGATGGATTATACAAGGTGCCTATTGGGCGTAGGATTCAATTTGTACGACATGTCTTCTTTGCGTAACGCAAGGAGCTAACAATGATTGCAAAACAACGTATTGGTATTGTTTGCAGCAAATGACGTCATTTTTCTGCTAAACACCTGGGACATACTCAGTGGTAATTAACCAGACTTGACATTACAAGGTGGTAACATGCTATTGTCCTTCACTCTTTCGACTTTCTGGAGTAATGGTAATTGAAGCGCGTTTATGCGAGAAACCCCACGTGGCTCACACCTTCCGAGAAAACAGATGCCTTGGAGAACTCTTGGTATAAACGAGCGTAGTGAATGTCCGGCTCTCGAAGAAGGAGCAAATTACAGGTCAAAAGATGCGCGGATGGAATGTCTATTACTTTCCTTCGCCTTGTCGCTGAGCGGCTTTTTCTTCTTCTTTTTGCCCCGAGGACTGGAAATTAACGTATAATTTTTAAACAGTAGGCGTGGCAAACGCAACCATTAGCGGTCGTCTACTTTTCTTTTCTTTTCTTCCCCCTCTCCACCTCCCCTATTTTTTTAAAAAAACCTTCCCTATATAGGGCTCCTACTCTCTCTATAGCTTCAGGGCAACCGCAAAAGCCCACTTATTTATCCCAAATTCGGGGTCAGGTTTCGCCTTACCTGCTCTTTTACCCAACTTTGGTCCCAAATTACTACCTTAGACTCTCCCATCTTTTTGTCTTAAAAAATTTTCACCGTGCCGCTTCATTGGGACTTGTTTTAATAATCCGCAATTAACTGAAATGCGAGGAATTTGCTGGACCACTCGAAATGCACGTGACCAGTGTGTTGTCAAAACCATAATTTTTAAAGAGATATGAATGCCAATCGTATGGGCTGGGCTGCACGTACACCAAAATGCGCCGATATTTCATATTGTCATTATTTGACAAGTGACTTCGTGCTCATCTCGTGAGTAATTATTGCTTTGTTGTATAACCACAAGCGTTAGGGTCAAATATATTTTCTACATGCAATTAATTTATAAGGAGTCCCTTCCGATGAAGCCACAGATAACATGGTGTGAGACATGGTTAAATTTATATATAAAAAAAGTTGCATGCGAGCCATTCTGTTTTCACCCTCAGTCACACTCTGTTTAGTAATGCAAGCAATTAGAGGGCGCGAAACATGACATGGGGCAAATAGAAAGGAAAATTATGGACTCCAGTGGAATGCGAGGAGGCTTCACGGTCACTTACAGATTAGGATAAGGGAGGCATCCAAATAGTTAAGTTAGGAAGAAGACCTTTTCGTTTGGAAGAGACGAGATGAGAGCAAAAAAAGGGAACCAAAGCTTCATTTTCATAGCCCAGAGTTACGTGCACTTGGACGCCTTGTGACAGTCAGTTAAATATTTTTATTAGGCGTCATTACCGGGCTAAGTTATGAAGGAGAAGAGTCGTAAAATTCTTCCAGTTAGGGCTGGTGTTGGGTGGAGGCTGGCAGAGCTCGGACTAATATTCGCCACGTTGCTGCAGAAAAGAATAAGTGAAGATATAAATGGCGAGAGAGCCTTTGCGTGGCGATAGATTTACTCAGCAAGGCAAAAGCCTAGAACCAAATTGGCGAACGGGAGCTGGTTCTGTGGGAGGGGACCGTCACGCAATGCGAGTTGGATTTTGCCACAAGCATATACAAGGCCAAGATTCCTTTAGAATCAGTGAGATGTGCGCAGACATACCGGACCAGGGGTGAATTATACCGGGTGTCCCAAAAGTCACGCGCTGCCAGGAGTTATTGTACTTGCTTACCGTTGGGCAGCAGGTCACGAATTCATTTTGCGGAGTATCCAACGCAGAATTATTTTAAAAATGTGAAGGTTCAGTATATAGTGAGGCACAAAAAAAAAGATTTTTGATAGCTCCTCTGCTATTCACGTAAAAAAATCAGAAGGAACAAAATGATAATATTGTAATTATCACTATTTTCCTGCAGATTTTTTGACACTTTAAAGTGTCTCAAAACACAACTACTGGTGCCTGGTACTTCGAACTTAATTAGTTCCAGGAGGTCGTTAGACCTTTGAATTGTTCGAAGTCCGAATCAATTTTCCCCACAAGAAATAATGGAAAGTTAATTAATCCGTTCTCAGACCCTAAATAATACCAATTTCGATAAACGTAAACAGCAAATACACATAATTTAAGGTAGGCTAAACATAACGGGATTAAATGCCCTAATAAATTAAAACACGAAAACAATACGTAAAATACGTAAATATGGTGTAATAAGATGGAAATTGCAATTTCTGTATACTACGCCCATTCATTTAAATTCATCCTCGTATTTAAGTTTTCTATTAAAAAGGACGAGCTAAAGCAAGAATAAATTGCTCATAATAATTTTAGAAAGCATTCATCCTGTGAGTTTACACAAATCTCTCTCTCAAAAAAAATTGGATGCGTATGATAAATCAGTAACTGTGGGTGGAATTTTCATCCCACTGCCAGAGATGGGCAGTATTTAAATACAAATGTATTTTAAATACGTACGGTATTTAAATACTTCTTGGTATTTAGAGATGTATTTATAACTACATTGATTTTCCTGTATTTAAATACAAACCTTTCACACAGCAAGCCATCTCGGCCACCGCACCTCCCCAATATTTTGTATGTTTATGTCATAGAAGTAATTTTCGCGACCCCTGTGAACGCTGGAATGAAATTCCTCGTCATCGTCAACATTCTGCTTTGCAAGCCATTTCTTCCTGTCCATTTACAGGTGGTCATTATTGCTAGGCTCTAAATCCCGGGTGCAACCTTGCCCGGGTGATCTAACAATTCACATTTGAATATATTGTTGGGGCACGGTTCCAGTAAGCAATAGCCTATAGGCAGACAGGCACTGTCGCGCAAGAAAACACCACGAAACTCAACGCTACGTTTGATCAATCCAAAGGGTTATTGTGAGACATTACAGAAGATAAGGATGGCCATTAATAAGGAACGTATCGGTATATTGCTGACAGACCCTCGGACAATGCCCGTCTGCCTACTGTCTTTACGTGCTGGAACCCTGCTGCAACAATTCAAGTGAGAATTGTTTGATCACTTGTGATTTGGAGCCTAGCGATTACTACCTGTCCATCGACAGGAAGAAATGGCTTGCAAAGCATAATGTTGACAATGAAGAAGAATTGCAATCAGGGGTCGCGGAAATAGCTTGCGGCAGACTTCTATGACATATAGACATACAAAATCGTGTGTAACTCTATGAAAAATGCCTCGATTTGGCTGGAAACTATTTTGAAAAAAGTATACAGTTGTCTATTTCAGATGTGTAAATAAAAATTCTGGGGTGCATTGTGGTTTTTCTAATTAAAAAATGGACCTTACTTTCTGGATGCGCCTCGTAATAATAGAAATATGTTATGTTTTCATTTTTTATCCAAATAATGATGGCAAGAAATTCACATTAACAAAAAATGTATTTACGAAAGTATTTAAATACTTTTGATGTATTTAGTATTTAATTACTTTCTTGTGCAGTAGTTAGTATTTAGTATTTATTTACATTCAAGTATTTAGTGCCCATCACTGCCCACTGCTATAGTTACTGCTAAGTTAGAAGTAACACTCTGTCTCTTGAAGTATTAAACTTGTTGCAGTGACTGAAGTAGCTTTTGGATCCCCCCTTGTTGAAACAACTGCGGTGTAATTAATTGTGCACATTATGACAAACAGTATACTGCACAGTGGAGTAAAATCAAGCCCATCATGATTCATGAATCATCGGGTAACGCATCGCAATGAATAACTTTCGTGAAGTTTATACTGACAAACTTTGCGGGAGAGAGGTATGTGATGTGAGGTATACCTGTAGGGGGTAACATGAAATGGAATGGGAAGGGGCAGGGGGCTAGGTGATGGTGGAAACCACTAGGAGAATATGCAGAGGGGGGCATATAAGCACTTCGGCATAATGTGACGCATTTTGCAGCGTCATTTATTTGAATTCTAAATTGAAAAAAAAAAATGTATATGAAAAAATCAATAATGATACTGTGAATTTCATATTCTGGTATAGCCTATATTGTTACTCTTACGTATACTATAGCAATAACTGGGTTTATAGACAGAAATAATATCTGGACTATTGCCTCACTCTTCATATTTCATTTCGAAATTAATATTTTTTAACGTAATGTTGTATTGCTGTTTTCTCGCGCTCGCAACATTCATTACACCAGTGGTATTGACGTGTCACAATCAAAGTGTGTTAGGAAATTATTTAAAAAAGCTCACATTGTAGATTTCTTGTAACTTATATGTATAGCCTATATATAGTCATCAGTAAGTCTTTCTTGTTCATAAATGTGGCCTTTAATTTCATCAGTGCTTTTTCCACTTCCGATTTACCTTCACATTCATTGCAAGATGAGCACAAAAATATCGACATTGAACGCGCAAATAGTTACATCAATAGCAAGATTGCGCATTATGTTGCTGATTTAGTTTTTTCCCCCCAGCACTATCGCGGCTTTGCCTAATCGAGCCAAAGTTTCAACCTGCCACCACACTAATTAAGAATGAAGATGCTTCAAAGGGGATAAATTAGCCATAATATACTTGACACATACTTTTGCGACACTTGCAGACAAGTTGGGTTGATGTGCATTTAACAAAAAAACAAGACAAGAAGAGAAGAGTGTACAGGATTTTTCAGCCGCAGTCGACGTGGCCTGAAGTAGTTAGAAGTCACGGGCTATTAATCCCTGCAAGTGCAACCAGTTCCTCCTCACACATGTCACACATGCCAAGGGTGTACTTGAGCAAACGTCACTCTTCGCAAAATAGAACGCGGGAATCCTTCAGTCTGCGTGGCGCGCAGGATGTTCTCTTTTTATGCCTGGCAAAAGCAACAGGAAATGAGCGCACTCTTTTTTAAGTGGATTAGTTTTCACTTGCAACAACAGGTACATCAAAACTATTCAAAGCTTTGTGCACCGGAATGCATCTAAATTCGTTTTCTAGAGCGTCAGACGTTTTCTCCGTGGGAAAAGACATAACAAGCAGAGGGAAGGATTTTCAATAATTCACTTCTGAAGCATATATACGACAATGGAAAATATAATTTGCAAATAAACTGCATAACGTGTAGCAAGGTTGTATATTTAATATCACGAAAAACTATGCGGAGATCTTGTTTTGCGCGAATTACGATTGAGATAGTATTGCATAATAATACTGTGGTAAAATGTTTGCTAAGGGCACTTTTTTGGGCAAAAATAAGATCATTTTGTACCGGATGTGTTGTGTAAGAAAATGAAATATGTTGCTTTAGTAGTTGCAAAATGTGAAGCCATCAGCAAAGAAAGGTGCTATTTTATACAAATGAATATATGTGATGCGCCCTATACGTATATTTTTATTATTTGCCTGTTGCAATAACTATAGAATGGTTTATCTCAAATGTTGCCTCATTCTGCATATAAGAGATATTATCCCGGCACAAAATTCCCCTACATTGTATTTCGACATTAATATTTTTATTGACGCTTCATCTATTGCAATTTTCTCGCAACATTCATTATAAATACCAATGATATTGGCATGATGGCACAAAGAAATGATAAAAGACGCAGGAAAATGTATATTTTGCTATATTCGCATTTGTTTCATCAGAGCATTTTTGTCGTAATTTTTCCCCCCCCGCTACGTACATGTTTCTTAGCTCATTGTAAGTCCGAAATTTGAAGAAGGAAGGCTTGCCATGCAAAAAAAAACGAGGTTGAGAAAAATAAGAAAGTGAATAGCACCTCAGACGGTGCCCTGTAATCAGGGTGATATAGCGAAATGGTTATTAGTAATCTCGAGCCATCGACCGCCTGTGTTTGTATAATTATGCAAATAAGGAAGAGCAAAGGCTTATATTACAGGCCCTTCTTTCCAACCCCCCCTCGAGACAAATTTTGGTGCTCGTGCGCCCCCAAACTCCAGTGGGCCACCAATTTATATAAAAAAAAGGAAATAAAAAAAGAACACCCCCATCTTCCTCCATGCTGGTTTCATTATGAAGCACAAACTAGGCATGAAATGTTCCCATATCACAGTTTGTTGTGGATGATGGCTGCCGACAGGAGCTCCTCCCACTTCACGCTGATTTATCACCTGAAAACACACGGCCATATCTCATACCCTGGGCGCAAACCAAGCTTGTCACCTCACTTTTTAGCAAATTTTTTTTTGTAGAACGAATCGGTTCTAGATTAAGGACCAGGAATATTTTATGTGGAAAAAACACTTTTTGATTGAATCAACCCCATCCTTTCAAAACCATTATTGTTATTCAACGGCTTCGTGTCCGAAAGTAAACAATGGGACATTAACCTGTTGTGTACTTTCATCTCTTCGCGCCTGTTATTTATCGCGAGCGGCTCTGATGAAGATTTGTGACTTGTTCTCACGATTTGCTCAAGAAATAAAAAACAACAACACCTGGTTTGGAAATTAGCCGATCGCAAAGTGAGCTGGATAACCGAATAGCCCCGTATTGAGGTTTAGTCGTGACCGCACGATTACTCCCCTCAAACTCCTTATAAACAAATTATCTCAGGCCATACACATTTTCTTATAACTAGACCCCGCATCACTACTTATAATGTAAGCGTTATGTGCAAAAAATAATGAGCCTGCATTGTGAGCTACTTTTTCTCGGACAGGTCAGTGTACCCCCTTTTGCTTCGACTGGTTTCCAACTATTTATACGCCTACTAGATTTCCCGAAAATGCCCATTAATTAATAGTCCGAGGTGTCGTTGCAAGGTACTTGAACACAAAGAGAGGTCTGCTGGCCTCTCATAAATTGCGCTTAATATGCCTCCAATCCTCACCTGCACATGAATATGGAGAAGCGCGCGCCACATAAATCAGACCACCCTAGTCCCACATTGAGGGATACGCCTACGGCTCCTCAAATTATGTGTGAGGTTGCTGGGAGGGTACAGAGTGTGGCTGTAATATTGGTTTATGCCAAATGTGGGGACCAATCTGACTCACCAGGTGGCATCCAGTGGCGACTGTGCACACAAGTTAGGTGCCTTTTTATCACTACTCGGCCAGTTTTTTCTTCTTCTTCGTCTTCTCCAAGGGTTGTTCTTGGCCCCGTTTTTATTTGCATTTTGTTGCCTTCCTCGGGTCCCGTCATCTAGTTAACACCCTTCACGATTTTTCATGCGAGTCAAATCTACCAATTCCGATCGGTGTCTGACCAATCGCTAGTTAGAATCTGTTTTTTTTTGTGTGTGTGCTTCACGGTTGTTTTCCTGATCCTTGCCTCCAAAAACCGTAGTCAAAACCATCCCCCTTCTTTTTTTGGGGATGTAAAAAAAAAAGAGTTAACAACTTTCCGTGGACCAGTTTGCGTGAAAGGGGCAAAACCAGCATGCCCATGCAGCTCGTTACCCTAAGTGAAAAGCACCATATTACCATGCTAAATGCAGCATAAGCAGGTAATAAAGCTGGGAAATAACCCTGTAAAAGGGCCCTTATCTGATGCCTGCTTTAATTGACTGGCTCTGAGCATGATTGCGGGTTGTTCACGCGAAGATTGGAGAAGTGTTCCCCCGGCTTTTGACACGGTTGTGGCTCCGACCAAGGAAAAGTGGATGGTTTGAGGGAGGGTGGTTGGAGGGTGGGGGTGTACTAGAAATACACCCCCCCTCAACCCCTGGCCCCCAAATGGAAGTTGCCGCATCACACACACACACTAACCAGCAGACAACCCCTCGAGGGATGGCCTCAACACTAGCTGTGGCCAGACTCGACACCACCCCCCCTCGAAAAAGGGCTCCCGAGAGGACGACCAATTGGGAACAAGTGAAATTGATGAGGTTTATCACCCCGCGGGTTGTCAATCAACAGGGGACCAGGGGTTGTCACCTGTGTGCAAAACTGGCAGCAATCACAACACGAGTTACTTGCGCAATGAACAGGCAACAAAGGTGGAACTGCACAGTTGACAAGATGGCGGGGAATCGTGATGGATTACTCACTCCAGTCGAGCATGCGCAATGACAACCGAAGCTGTGACGTAACCACTGCGCTTGCGCCGTAAGACGGTGGAATGAAAAGTGATGGATTACTCACTCCAGGTCGCGCATGCGCAAGGACAACCTGAGCTGTGACAGATAGTGATGAATTACTCACTCCAGTCGAGCATGAGCAATGATGTAGCTGTGACGTAACCACTTGAACAGTAAAGATGGCGGAATCGTGATGGATTACTCACTTCAGGTCGAGCATGCGCAATGGCGACTGGTGACGTAATCACTTCGCTTGAGCAGTGAATACTACGGAAGTTGAAGCCTGAATATCGCGGCTGTAAATCTAAAATAAGCTCATTTTTAATGAAGAGTAATTGCAAAGGTTGTCCTATGTTGTTCCGATTATTTATGAGCAATAAAGTACAAATTCGTCTTCACGGGAGCCCGATCTTTACAACCGCCTAAAAAGTAAGTCCCCTCCAAACAGCTAATGAGAAAACTGCTAATCATTGAAATCAATCTGTCCCCTAGCTTCCGTCTGAGTCCAAATAGGCCATCCGGGACGTTTTTTTTTCTTCGTGTGTTTATAAGTGTGAAGCCGCGGCTCTTCCAATTCTTGACGGGACAGTGGGTCGAAGAGGAGGTAATTATCACGCAATGCAAACACAATATATTTTTTTTTCTTCAATCATCTTAGACTTTGAACCCCCCCTCCTTTGGAACCTCCCTCCAAAAAGCGGCTTGGCTAAGGTTATCTCTTCATCAGATGGCCTCCCCTCCTCTAGCTAGTGGCCTCCATTACCTGCTGTTCCCCATTAATTGGTTCCCTCTTCGTCTAGAACCTGTATAATTACTTAAGGGCCTGATTGTCAGATCAACGGCAAATTTGCCACGCCTAAAAGCCTGTTTAGACAGCCAGTTTTCACCAGAGGGGGTTAAGAAAAAAAAAATGGTGGAGGAGGTGGGGAGGGGTTTGGGTTAAATAAAAAAAAGAGTAGAAGGTACGGTTTAAATGAGGATTTGGGTAATTTTGACGTACAAGGACGGCGTAATTTCATTGGTCCTTTCATTATCCCTTCACGTTGTTTCGACCGGGAATTTATTGCACCTCGTTGGTTTTAATGCCGTGTGAAATTGGTGCGTCATTAAGTCGGTGCCTGGCGTAGGAGTTTTGAGGCCCTTGCTAATGAGGTGTGGACTCGGCAGCTACTCCAACCAATTGTCTGCCGCAATAATAATAAAAAATTTAGTGAAAAAAAATGAAACGTGGAGGAAAGCAGATTTGACTGATTGATTGATTGGCTGATTTTTCGTCCAAAGGAATTAGATTTTTCGAAGTACAGGATGATCACTAAGCTGATGACGTTTCTAGGAAAGAATTTCAGCTTGGTATATAGGGGAGCAAAAGGGGTCGTAAGTTTTTTAATGGCTCGCTTTTAGCGTCACTTAATTGCATTTTTGTTCCTTTATTACCCGAAAGCTTAAAGCCATTGCTTCCACACAAGGGCTTGAGTTACGACTGTTAATTTTCGCATGTCGTTCACACGTGCAATTCATTCCTGAACCACAAGACCAGCATCCTTTTGAATGTGAACGACCTTCCAATTTGTCAACTTTGGTGTATATACAGATTAAGATCCTTTCTGAAGAAAACGTGAAGAAAGCTTCATGCAAAAAAAAAGTGAGTTCAATCCACACAAAAAAAAGTGCTCACACCTCTGCTTGAAATATGGAAGCAAATTTTCCAAAACGACTCTCCACACAAGCGAAGTAATTTGCTATAAATTCTCACTCCATTCCGGGGGTAGTCAGGAGTTTTGTGCGGAGGAAGGAATCAGGGAAGCTTTGTCCGTGGTCCCCTGCTAAAAGAGCCCTAAGTGAATCGCCCTTTCTCGGCACGGCGCGCTCATAAAGGTGATTTAGTACGGCCGCAGCTGCCAGCTTTGCCTTTGTTAGCATTCCTGATCAACGCCTTGTTTATTTACCTGCGCCCATTCGCCTTCCATATACATGTCACACGCTTTTAAAAATTACGTCTATGATTTTTAATTATAAACCCCTCCACCTTTTATTTTTTGGGAGATGGGAGGGAGGGGGGAGGGGTTTTTGAAAAAGGGCTGTTTTTTTATCTCCTTTTAAAAATTGGGGAGGTGTAAAAGATGGGCATCCGTGCCCATGCGACGCAAGTGCTAATCATACCTTTCTGCTTTATCTCCTCCGAGCTGAGATTTATATTTGGGAGAAGTTTAGAGACCAGTTAGGACGGTGGTTATGGGGTTTAGTCCTTTCTTTTTTTAAAAAAACCTATACGAGTACATTCAGGGTCAGCATGATGTGGATTGCCTTGAAGTCGTTACTTCGAGAGGTTTTATCGACGTAAAGCCAATATTACAACCCAATGTGTCATTTCAAAATCGATTACCTTTACTGATAAGTAATTAATACCCCTACAGATATGTCCGTGATTAATTCCTGACGCTTGTTAGTGTGAGAGATATTTATGTTTGAGCCCAAGTGTACCTGTGTACCGGTGCATTTTTAACGGCGAGAAACCAATCCATTTCAGGTCTGTATCCACAGGGGGGTTAGGAGGGGGCTAAATACCGACCCCTCCCTTGTTGCCCTTTATTTTATTTTTTATTTTTTCTTCTTTCAACCGTCCCCTTCTTGGCACCTTTCATGCCATTACTCAACCCTTACGGTTCCAATTTCCGTCATGCTGCCCATTCTCTTTTCCTCCTTATTTTCTCCCCTCTTTATACTTATGGGCTCCGATTCTCAGCAAGACCGCTGTCTGAGAGAAATATGTATATTTGGGCCGGTTTTTCCAGGAGAACCCAGCGGAAAATGCCAAACCTTTTCCCTCGGGTTTATATTGGTTGTCCTCCTGTGGTGAGGGTCCCAAAAATACACCTGAGTCGCGAGGAGGGAGGATGAGGGGTATGTAATTTATCGCGTGAAATGTGCGGCTAATGAGCATCCATCATAGGTGATGTGTGGTTTTTGTACGTCTCTTAACACGGGCCCCATTACCCTTGACTTTGCGCTCTCAAGAGGGCTGCTGAGAAGGTGCGAAGGATTTGGCTGCTTGAAATAAATTTCCGAGCCTGTACCTCCAGGGTAGGTGTGTGTGTTTGCAGAGGCTGCACACAATATTTATGAACAGGTATGTACACATGCTCATCATCACAAAGGAATTCCTGATCGTTTGGTGTTAAGGTAAAATCGGGAAAAAAATTGCATAATATTTTTACACATAAGGTGTGGGTAGCTGAAGAGTAGCGTGGGCGAACAATTCTAGGTGTCAGAAGGCGTGAAAAACGATTCCGGCGTGTGCTTCACCTGAGTTGACAAGGCGAAACGAGCAAGTTAGCAACGGCTGTCTTTGCCTGCTTGGCCTCTGACGTCATTCCCTTTAAAAAAAAAGCGGCACGAGAGAGGAAGAGAGTACAAAAAAAAAGTGAGCTCCATATCCGATCCTAAAAGGCAGCTATCATGGATTAAAGAGACGGCGCTTGTAATTGGCTGGCAAATGGAGAGACAATTAGACGGGAGATCCCTTTGGGTTGGAGCACCGGAGGCTGTGTCAACAGATCGGAAGAGGCAGCGGACCATCTCCCACAATCCTTTTAGAAACGTTTGCGTTATAATTACCGTTTTGTTTAACTTCAAAAGATCTGCATCTTCCCCCGGCTTCTTAGGGAAAACTTGCAGGTGGCCGGCAAGAAAAAGTGCCAATCACTGGAAAAGAGCACGTTTCGATTCGTGCACTTACTCTCGGCGTATCAAGTCTGCTCTCTCCAGTCATCCAAGTTAGAAGAGCATTAGGCAGACATATGTTGCAGTGGAAGGTATAACAATGGGAGCAAGCACCGACCATATAAAATTGCACAAAAAATGTATACGGGCACGGAAGTCATACTGCCAGCAGATGCGGTGGCAGTAATTGCGATTCTGGCACAAAAAATAGTCAGGATGATTAATTATAAGATGTAATTTGCCTACACTTACGTTGTAAAATGGGCTGGCCAATTGCGCTCAATTGCTGTTGCATCCTCCATTTTTCTTAGAACTGATATGGTATAATTATATTTTGAACATTTGCGAGACTCGAGGCATGAATACGATTATCAATTACGCATGATACATGTGACGGATTCATAATTATACAAAAGAACAAGGTGAGAATTTGAGGAACCTAAATGTCTTCTAGCTTGCACATACAATAACTCATAGTGTAATGAAAGCAACCTTCAATAGAAATATCATTTTCCTAATTACTTTTCGCTGAATTGCCACGCCCAAAGGAGAAATATATTCAGTGCGTTTTACTGCGCGAAAAAAACCGGATCCAGCTTGTAATTGACGCATGCTGTTATATACGCTATATCCTTACAGCGTGTATAGGTAACGTGCAAAGTCTGCCTTTTTATTGTTTCGTAGTTTTATCGAGAAACCCCCCCCCCCCCTTCCCACGACAACTCACACTTTTCTTTATCGTAGCCAAGCCGGCACAACGGTATATACTAGGGGCCATATAAATTCCCATTACCTCCGCATGAAACACCCCCCCTTAGATAACACAGGTGTTGCTTTACCTGGAGAGCACGATAGCTCCGCAATGCTAAGTGCAATGCGCTATTCATACCTATGCATACCTAGCATTCGACCCAGTTTACACAGACATAAAAGGGTCCATATCTGATGCGCGACCATACACAAACTTCATTAATCTTATGGGAAAGAAAAAGGCATCGATGAAAAGTGGAATGTCACCTGCTTCATATTATACAAATGGGATGGGGAAAGTTCTTCTGATTGATAGCCCATTTCGGATCCGATCAGAAGCCCTTATGATATACACAGGTTGCGCCAATCCCCAAGAGGGATCAATAATGTCTCGAGACGCCCACAACATTTTTTTTTAAGAAAAAGAAAAGAGACAGGCCCCTCAGCATCTTCTGTCACGAAAGATGACGTCCAGGCCCTTTCCTGGCGAGATGAAACTCATTATGACAAGTCATATAAAATAATTAGCTGGTTTCAAGTTTGCCATGGAATTTCTCTGGGCACCGTTCATAAATAAAGAGGCGAACCCAGCGGGGTTTGAGATCCGGAGGTGAACAAATGAGGCGGAGTGGTCGCCAAATAAAGTTTGGCTTGAAAAACGTTGGCTGGACAGACATGACTGGCCTCATTTGGGAGTGGACTGAAGGTTTTATTGTCCATCCTTGAGTCCGTGACGCACTGGAATTAATCAGGCCTTTTATTGGAGCCGGTAACGCTGATCCGGTGAAGAGATTGGCTCAATTATACGGGCCATTAGTAATCGGCCAACAGGTTTTGATGAGCTCCGAAATTGGGTTTGTCTTCTCGCAGTTTTTGATCTCTACCTTTTTAAAAAAAATCGGCCGTGACCAATCAATTCGAAGACATTCCAAAAATTCTAGTATCCTGTGAGAGAGCCCACCTGAAACAACACCTTTCTCCTTCGTGGGTTCTAAATCCTGGATGTTGTCTTTGTAATTTCATCAGTGACACCCCCAGCGGGTCATCTCACCCACCTTTTTTTTATCCCCCCTGTCCAAGTGTGTGGAGGTCATTCCAGAATTCTCACACCGATCTTATCAGATTACCTGGCAGTAGAGCTCCGGACTTATCGAGGGTTTTTTTTCCTTCTTAATTTGGAGAAGGATATTTTACATTTTGAACAACTTCTCCGCCCCTATTTTTTTCAGAGTGAATGTTGCTTTCCTATTTAGTTTGATGTCACCCCTGCAGGACATATTGTATGAACTAACTAGGAACATTGCTGACATCCCCCCCCTTAAATTCATCAGGTGAACACAAGTGACGTCAGACCCTCCCTCCGTCAGAATGATGGCTTAACAAGGCGTGGATGCACCTTAGCCTTCATTTGCATCTGATTATGTTGCCGCTTTGGACATCTCTTTAATCAACGGGAAGGTCTTGGTTGGGTGGTTGATGGGTGGTTGTGGGGGCATGCTGGTGTGGTTATAGAGGAAGAAGTTTGGAAGAGAAAAAATAGAGAAGGCTTTTCTGTCAACGGATGATGATGAGGCCTTCTTATTTGCACCTGGGGGCTGGGGGCTTCCATGCTCCTGTCTCCTTCCACAAACACCTGCACCCCGGACGTCAATTACTCACTTATTACGTCCAGTCAAAGTCTGCTGTGCGTACCTGCTGGAGGGAGGAAATGTTCCTCTCTTTTTTTGCGACTGTTATAATTGCGGTGGTAACAAATTATACCAGCATTTTGCAAATAACGCTGCAATTACACAATCCAGTTGCGTTTGTCACCCGAGTTGAAGCACCTGCTAGATAAAGAGTTATTGATATCCGCGGTTTGCCACCTGTTCCCAACCTGTAACGCAGCCTTACAGCATATAAAACCTGCTTTTATAAGTGAGGGCAGGCAACATGGCCGACACTGGTCTCTGCGCATTGTTTACATACACTGTAATACACTGCATAAAGCACGGTCAGGGAGCATATACTACATATATAAGAGGCGCAAACATTCGATTTCCGCGTTCTCTGTTTGGGCCGTTGCCAAGGCTGGCGGCCATTTTGAAGTGTGGGCAACGCCAACGAGGTATAAATAGAGTACAGGCAAAAATGGGGTCCGCCATCTTTGATTCGCGCGTGTTCTTGCCGTGTAGTTGCGATGGCCGCCAAAACCATCAAAGATGGCGGACCCTATTTTTGCCTGTACCCTATTTATACCTCGTTGGCGTTGCCCACACTTCAAAATGGCCGCCAGCCTTGGCAACGGCCCCAAACAGAGAGACGTGAACATCAAAGACGCCGACAGAAGTTTGCGCCTCTTATGTAGTATATTATGCTCCCTGGCACTGCGTCAGCGCACGTAATATATTGTTCAAATTGGCCATTATTCCAATCTAAAATTTAAAGCCTAAAAAATTCTAATATTAGCAGCTAATAATAACTGATACATGTAGCTACTACTAAAATAGCCGTTTAAGAATAAGCAGGTAGTTTAAATGTCATTTTTTTTGCCTATTCGCTCCACTTATCAGCTTAAAAACAACCATTTTAACTGTAAATTCGACTCGAGCAATGTATCATACATAGGCCTACTACGCATTGTTTTTATTCACTGATTGCTTCAAGGCATGACCGTGATTTTTTCGCACCTGTCTGTAAACAGTTTGCCATCATTTCTGTCTCTCCCCCCCACCCACCTTTATGTATACCTCGAATGGTGTGTATACGCATGATAGAGTTATGTATGGGTCCCATCAGAGAGTAATTACGTGGCAGCGTTGAGAACAGTTTTCTGGGAGTTGACGAGATTTATCGCTTCTGTGGAAGAGCAGTCATGCATGCCTAATATCTCCCAGCGCCTGTAAATTAACCAACGGCGGCGTAACGCTCATATTTATGTGAAAACCGTGCAATTATGAATTTCCGTATAGAAAAAAAATTTATTTAAAAAACTGGGCGTTACGGATTACATGTAAAAATGCGCTGAAATTAATGATAGTTCGTCCCCTTAATGCGCTTTTTTCATTGCTTTTTTCCTGCTTAATAAAGAGATTTTTAGTGAGCTTAGGCTGTGTAAATATGAAAATTAGTCTCCACCCGGATCCACACTGGGACAGGAAAATCTGAAGAGGGCTATAATACTTCATTTGTCATCTGAAGTTTTCTTAGGGTCCAACAATTCCACTTGATTTTTTTTTTTTGGAGTTGAAAAGTCCCATCTCCTTTCTCTCTAATGTGGTGCCATTATACACTGTGTCCACACAATTTGGCAGCTTTTACAGTTTTACAACCTTTGAGTAAGGGTTGTAATGTGGTCACGAAGGAAGATGAGCAGAGGCTGGGCCTCTTTTTGACGCCGTTTCTTGATATCCTGCCCTCCCTCCATCGCCACTTTTTTGCCCCCAATTTTCCGTTTTTTATGTACTATATAAGAGGGGGGAGGACTTTGATATGAGCTATAGTCATAATGGGAATGAGGGGGGAGAAAAAGCGACAATTTATGCCTTCAGATGACATCGAGAGTCGCTGTAATTCGGCACCAATTCCGAAGAGGAAGTTTGGATCGACTTGCCTTTATGAACTTGTTTGAAAAACCTGTTAAAATAAATTACACCACAGCCATCCTTGAGTCGGGAGATAAATTTAATAGCCCATTAAATCGTACGGTTACCGGAGCAGCGCCATAAATGCAATGTGTCTGTGATGACCTAAAAAATACCTTGTGATAATGACTGTTATGAACCCAATGAGGTGATGTGATGCAAATACAATGTGTTAGACCATGGTTATATTGCGTCAGCCGATACATATAGTAGCACTTGTCATGCGAGAGAATTTGCTGCTTTTCACTTTCACTGGTTTACTGGAGCAACATATTATATCAGGCGCGATTAGAATCATAAAAAGGCGACGATTTTAAAACGTAATTATGAAGAAGTGTGTCATAGTTGCAACTGGTCAATAATAGAAATGCTGTGTTTATAATGCACTAAAATACTTAGGTGTACTTAGTGTGTAGGTCGTATATTGCAGAGTGAAAATTTCTCTCCTGCATGCAGGCAACACTTCGCACAGTCCCGTTTGTCCCCAGAAGCACTGTTTTTCGAAGCGAGGACAAAAGAAATTAATATTGTGCTACTCTCCATATTTTAATATCTTTGGGCAATGTCATACGACTGCGTACAACTAACACAATAATTACAACTTCACTGTGCGTTATGCAAATGCAAATCACGACCTTAGGTATATGCCATGTTATCCACCTCTCCGTGTCATATACTCTTCATTTGTTATTCCATTGTAATGAATCCCTCCATTCGGAACAAACACGCGCATAACAAGGCACTTTTTGTCAACCGTTTTCACTCGAAGGTTAATGATAAGAAATGGAGGCTGACCGCATGTATGGCTGGGATGAAGATGATGATGATGATGAGCATCCTCCTGAGCTCACGCGACCAGTCCGCCTGCCTACGAATTAAATCATGCTCACACGCAGAGAAGACATGTCCGCACTCTAATTCCCAATAAAAGGTGATAGCGTGTATCCGTTTGGGAAAAAAAGGAAAGCAAAAGAAATAAAGGGGGGATCTTTGGAGGGGTTGGCTGGATTGGAGTCAGGTGGACCTGACTGGTATGGAAAAGAATGTGAGAGAAAAGTGATGGATGCCGTCCCGCCTTTGACGGCCGGAATGCCAAGGGCCGCGTGATTGAAGGAGGAATTTGTGGCCATTTGCTGGGCCAATGTTGCCTGCCCGACTGCCTAATGGGACGGATCGTTAGTCCGGGAGCTCTTCATTTCCACCCCATCTTACTCGGCTGCTGGATACATACACACACACACGCTGACTCTCCGAGATATACCCTGCTCTGCACGTCCCTGTCATCTGCACCCTCGTTATTGATTACACGGCTCAACTTTCATCTATCTTCCTGCTCACCATAGGTTTTTTGTTGTCGAAGACTAAATTGGGACAAGTAAAAACGTAAGATGAGTGCAGCATGACAGAGTAGGCGGAATTAGTAGCTGCACGTACAGAAAGTACATGGTCTGAAATTGGCGGGATGATGTTGAAAACAAGGATGAGTCAGAGAATGTTATAGCAAGAACCGTGGTATTGAGAATGTATACGGAAGGTTGTGCTTGGTGCGGCTTAATAATCTGGAAATGAAATATTGGTTCGAATGCATCGAAAAAGCAATACTGCATCTTCAGGATGATACCGGTACCATGTGAATGGCAGAATAAATATTGTCGACACCATTTCAAGAACGAGATTTGTAATGATAACACAGTTTTTGTAAGTTAAGATTTTGTAGTTGAAGATATGTAATTGTTTCAGTTGAAATTTGTAGTTGCATGGCTGAAAATAGCATTATGAAGTATCAACATGTATGACTGATCGCCATGGTGTAACCTGATACTGTTTCTCGAAGAAATCACCTCCATCGTATATAGCGACCAGTTGTGGTTATCTGAAGCAATGTGATCTCTTCCGTGCAGCAAACCTGGAGAAACAACTCGAGTCCCCCAGGTTAACTAAACATCCCCAGTGGAAATAGTGATCGAGCCGGCAGATATTTCGGACTTGATCGATCGGTCTCCGTCAGTGTGGTCTCCGTTATACATGAAAACCGATCCTACACATTTGGGAGGCGGTCGTTGGGGGTTCGGGGTATATAGACTACCATGCAAGCAGGACCCATTTGTTTATGGTGCGTTTCCCCTCCTTTATCGGACCCGATCTGGGTTGTGCCGGGGATGGGCCTGGGTGTTTGCGAGTCACCACCGATGCACGACCGGCAGGTGGGCCATTCCATCCAACTCTTTTACACTCTTCTCCCTTTTTTATATAAAAAAACTCCCCTAGATGGCATCCTGGAAGCTCAAAATCGTGGCCAAAAATGGCGCAAACTTGGCGCTTGAAGAGCATTATAAGCGCCCTCCCCAATTTCTGGTTTCTATTCTTCCCCCTTCCCCCTACCCTGGGTGATTATGGGGAGGGTCGGGGGGACTATATTATAAAAGGGCTGTCTCGTTTGCAAAGCGGCTGGTGATTAATTGGTGAATGGAAGCGAGTAAAATGGGGAGGGTGAACTGCGTCGCTGATTGGCCCTCGGGGGCTTTCCAGATGACTCCATCACAAGAGATGAAGAGAGAGGGGGGATGCTGCGAAAACCGGGACTTGAATCTCAACCGACGCCAGTGAACCCCTCCCTAAAAATGGTGACCGTTTTGCATGTCCGGAAAAAAGAGACGCCATCTTGTAAGCTCTGCTTCAAGGCGCAATAATTTCTCGAGCCAGCGACGTCGACGAATCAGAATTAGCGTTTATTCTGCCTTCTTAAAGAGCGGTAATGCTTATCCGGAAGGAGGGCTATCAATCACTGAAATCGTCGTGGGTGAAGGGTACGACCGGAGGCTGGCGAAAATGCGATGTTCAACAGTCATGAATAGAAAAGCCATTGTTCGCATTTTAATGACATTCATTGTATATACATCCACTCTTTACATTCACAAAAGGGAATAACATCTATGACTGTCGCATAAACGTGGGGCCGGTCATTTTTACCAAAAAAAGAGGACAACATAATGTTCGAATCCAGAAGATTTTTGAATTTTTGTATGTAAAATAAAATACCCCAAAAAAACAACCGGGCACGCAATTTTCTCAGCGGGATTGACAGTAATGACCACCTAATGGGGGGAGCTGCAGGTGAAATGACTGGAATGTGGCTGGATTTATAGTTTTTGTGTGTGTGTGTGTGTCTTGTGTAGTTAAAGCGTTGTTTGGTTTTCTCCCATATTTGCCCCCAACGGGACAGTCCTTGAACTTTTCCATAAGAGCATCCATATCTTGTTCAAACAGGCATTTACAACATCATAAATTAATTCACCTCGTCAAGGCCTTCTGCTTAATTTTCTCTGTACAAGAATGAATACTGAGTTTGACTCTGGGAATTGAACCTTTATGCGCCCGAGGACCAAAACTTGGTGCAAAAGAGTTTAATTTTTTTTTCCACGAATGTATAGCCGGAAGGAAACCTGTTGGTATTAATAACTCTGCTGCGCAAATAAGCGCTCGTTTTTATTCAGAGTCGCCAGAAGGAACCCTTTTTATGCTTAGTGCTTAGGCGTAATTAACTTCTCATTTACAATGTTCCGGCGTCAAATATTGCGCTTTTTTTTCCTCCTCTCTCTCGTTCCACACAGACTTTTTTTTCCTCCAGCGCTCAAGGTTCATCATCGTTCATTCCCTTGCGGCAAAAGTTGCGGACATAAATCCAGATAGAGAATGGGGGCGGATAAAAAGGAAATGAGTACATCTTTTCCACGCCGCCGACGACACTCAGAAACACAGGAATCGGGCGTCTCCGAAAAGCACAACTCCGGTTAACTGTAACGTGTTCACACAACAATTCTTGGCACATCTAATGATGGACTTTTATGATACAAAAATGCGGACCGCTCAAACAAAAGGCTGCGTATCACTCGATGATCGAGAGGGATCCACGTATGCACTTGTGATATCTATCTGCCAATATTGTTCATGTTGCTCAATTAAAGGGTGCACTCAAAAGATTTTAAAAATCACCAGTGCGATGTCGATTACAGATGGGAACAAAAGAAAGAAATTGTAGGGTGCTCCGGAAATGAAAATGTTCAAATTGCATGACATTGTCATGCTGGTTGTAATGTGGAATTCAAGGAGGATAAATTCGTAACATTTGGTCTCTATGGTAGGCTACTGCCAAAATAACATGTTTGTGCGATTTTCTTATATATAATTACACCACAGATACAGCAGAATTTGTATTTGGTCCCGTGTAAAAAATTAATATGTTTATGTTGAATGTGACGTACACGGCGGGAATTTTTTACGGAACAAAAAGAGGTAGGCTGCACTGTAATATTTGCTTAAAAATTTTCTCTCAGAAATGTTGAAATGGATGTTACATGTAGCCAGTTGTGACAGATCAAAAATACGGAGAAAATTTCGGATACCTATAATCCTATATGGACTAAGTCGGAGATTTTCATTAATTTGGGTTATTGATACAACTTGGCCTAAGTTTACTGTGAATCTTGGACATTTGAACACCACATTACTTTGAGTTTGTCTTGTTTTGCACAAACAGAGGTGAATTTCAGATTATGGTTTGTATTACTGCGACTTTAAATTTTTAATATTACAGATATCACAAGTGTTATGCTTCATTTTTTTTACTGTACAAGCGAGTGATACGTGCCTTTTTTAATCGAGCGCTCTACAAATAGGAGTCATTATTTTTTCCACATACCTATGTTACGCGGACTTTAAATAGTTTTAAGCTGCAATATTGTACAAGAACAGTAATGTACACAGTGGTGGGGAGGGCTTTTTATGGCACATGTAAACTACACACTGACGCATGAACGAAAAACTGCATGAAAAGCGGATCTGACTGGGACAAAATATGGCACGATAGAAACACTGGGATTTGATGAAAACAAGTCAGCCATATTTTTTTCCATTTTTTTTAGAAATCATCTCAGTTGTCAAATGTTTTTCCGCCATTTCTCAGTTGTTGTATTATATCCTCAAGTGTCAGTTCCGCTGCTGGAGGAATCATGGTCTCTCAGGTCTTCTTTGGAGTCGTGTTCCATACTACCACTGCTGCCACCCTCCTGTTTCCATTTGGGGTTGTGGTGAGGTGAGGAGTCGCCACTCTTGGGCGTCGGTGACCCACCAGAAGTGGACTGGGCTTTGGCTTCCTCCTCCTGCTGCATCCTCTTGTGCTTCGTCCGCCTGTTCTGGAACCACACCTTCACCTGCACAAAACGAGACAAAAAACAGAACCCATATCAGCACATGCTCCATAAAACTGTTTGTATATAAGATACGTCAAATCCGCGAATAAAAACAGTGCGGCTTTTTCGACTTCCTCGACAAAAGTGTCGTCGAGACCATCGGTTTGTTGTCGGTGGCAACGCCTTGCGAAAGTTTAATGTCTCGTGAATGACGATGGGTTGGGCGATGACTCCAAATAATCTTCCAAAAAAGGGGGGGTGGGAAAGAGAGAAAAAGTGTCTGGAGACCTTTATGGTGGTTGTGAAATGGGCCGGAAGGGCAGTCTTCGGGGGTGGGCGGAGGCTGTAATTTATTATTTATTATTAGTGCTCTGGAAGCGATGGGGGTTAGGCATTGGCAATGGGAGCCGCCAGGCTTTTCTTCCGTGAAGGGTGTAATGGGCAGCCTCCGACACGGCTTTTTGGCAGGAAGATGAACCTGATTTATCGCCGAATTGCGCTGGAATTGAAGCCCCCAGAGTTCGATCCACGCCACCCCCCCTGGTGCTGTACCACCCACCCCACACCCACCCACAGCAAAAGCCTGGCTTTATGAAGCGTGCAACGGAACCAGAGCTGACGAATGATGCCTCCTTCCGAAATATTTTCCTTTCACCACCTTCGACGGCGAAAAAACATCGATGTGGCACAAGTTGCTGCCGCATTGTTATTGCTATATATACAATACATTAGCAAGCAATCATTCTGACGTATGTACCGAAGCTTCCGTGTGCTGATGCAGACCACAAGTTGTATGTAAGAACAAAAAAAAATTATTCGAGTCTTCAATAAATATTTATCCTGTGCTTGAGGTGGACGCTTGGGCTTTGTGTGCACTGTATTGTACTGTTTGCTTATTGTTGTCGCATGCTTGCAAATGGTGAATCTAAAAATTTTGCTTGCCATTTTTATGGGCACGTGTGTTTTATTTTTTGCGAACACTAATGAGTCTTGGTTCATTATAGGACGTAATTAATGTTGACAGTTACATTCAGGCAACAACATCACATATGGAAAAATTGGACGGTTTTGTAATAAATGTTATCCTTCATCAGGCTTGTGTAGAAAACACTACATAATATCTCAGGTGCCGCAACATTGTATAAGTTGATGTAAGTTACACGCAGCACTTCTACTCAAAATATTGCAGCATATACTATGTTTAAAAAAGAAACCTCAACTATTACAGCAGAGTGAGGATGATTACTTCACATCACGCGACGACGTTTAAATTATCGGTTAATTTGTTGATGGACGTGACCCTGAAATTGTCTCGCAGTTAGACAACATGTAAGTGATTCACCTACGTATACTGCGCATTGAAGTTCCTGCGTGTAGGTTGATCGCTAATTAAGTCCAATTACATCACATTTATCGGATGATTACAAAGTTTTTGCATGCATAAACAGTTGAACGCTTTTCTCAGAAGTAAAATGCAGATTCCGTGGATTCCACAGTCTGCCTCGATCAGCACCAAGGGTTTTCTGGCCTGACCAAGTTAGTGGCCTCATCATCAGGGGTTGGAAGCAGCCTTGATGACGATCGGCCATTGCTGGCCGATCCGAAATCTTGGCCCAGGCCAAAATGGGAGGAAGCAGCGCCATTTGGCGGCCAATGGATTTCCGGCTAATCCCTGTTAGCCGGAGCTGATCGCCGGGAAGGCTCCCCCAGCACGATCATATTTCAAGCCCGCTTGGAAAGAAGGCCTCATCAAGTTTATTGAGCGTGACTGGGGCCGGGCTCCATGTTATTGGCTCAAATGCGTCGGTCTAATAGCGACGGGGACTGCTGCTGATGTTGGCGGGGGAGGAGCCGAGTGGGGAGGGGGGGGGGGGATAATCATTTCATCGAAGCGGGCCAAATATCTTTTTGCGCCTCCTCTTTGTTTGTTCAGACTTTGTCAGCTCTAAGTTTACTTTTTTTTTTTTTTTTGGAGGGGGTATATACTCGACACACCCCCATTTCAAGATTTCTGGGGTGTGTTTCAACCCCACTCTGTTTTTGGATCAATCTCTGTGAGAACCGCGGGATCGTCATCTGAAATAATATTGGGGACTGTTCATACTGATGGGCTCAGCAGGGGCGGATCGCGTTAATTAATTGAATGATGCTCAGACAGCCTTACGCTTCAATAAGCGGCGGGGTTCGGCTGTAATATTTTTTTCGATATCATTTTGTTATATACAGCTCCCCTATAAAAGTAACCGAAAAATTGACAATAAAATGGTACAATGCACATGCTACCAGATGGCTTAATGTTTCTCGATTTATACATTATTTTGGCATTGATATTGTGAACGATCGTGACATGTCATGATGGCTCATATTGCAACTGATATAGCAATAAACTGCATCTGTGGTGGCTTTGGCTCATTTCGTGACGATTATTTTCCCTTTACCGCATTGTTTGGCTGGTTCCCATCTGTCCACAATCAGTCAAGGATAAGCTGTGCATCAGATCTATACTGTTGGGCAACATACTGTAATTGGCCACGTCTAGCCATACCATAGGTACGTTGCAATGGCGAGAAAAAAAAGCAGCAGCACGACTTGTTAGGAAGTAGAATGACACATATAAATTGAATTCATGGCACTTATTGCAGGTTGTCAGCACATGATGCACTTACTTATCCTTCATTGTTCATAACCAATAATAACAATGATGCGATGTAGTTTGTTGGAGTGAGAGCGTATAGATTAACGCATTATTTCCTAGACTGGCCCAGTCATTAAGGGTGCGATTAGTCGCGGATTTGGAAGCATGAAGGCCCGCCCAGGATTGGATCGAGTCGGTTGAACATTGGCAAAACGGCGTCGGCGCGGCGCCACCCCCCTTCCTATACCATCCACATATATATTTCTCCCCCCTTCCCAAACACACTTCTTTTTTGTTTTGAAAAGTGGCAACCTCTAAACTAGCAGACAGAAGTGGATAGCCCCGTGCAGTTAAGGGAGGGAAAGAGGCTCATTAATTAGGCGGCGGGCGAATTCGGGGTTAGGCCCTGCTACGCTGACATTGCTCAATGGCCCCGACACGCCGTTTGCTTGGGAGGCCATTTCACCACTTGGAAAATGAACACCCTCCACATCGCATTCGGAAACGCTCCTTTTTCAATGCGCCTCCACTTTTTTTATATACATACGACACCTATAGTTAACGCTATTATCCGCCCGATTGAGGCTGAGTAATAGTCCCAAACCAGTGTGTAAACAGGATAAGTAACTTATGATGCAGCAAGTGGGAGGGTCAGCTGTCACCACGAGGCATGACATAATGTCACAAGTTGCCAAGACACGGATTTAATAATCTGGTCGGGGCGTTATTCTGAAACATGCCATCCAGAATCTCTTGCTGTCACTCAAGGGTTCGTCCTACGTAGTTGTCACCAAAAATGTCGTGTTTACCATCTGGCCTTTTGGGCACGGTCATGAAGCGGACCACCCATCCGGAGGAAGATTAATTAGACGTCTATAAAGTCGTGGCTCACATATTTGGCCAAACTCTAGCCTTGACATGAAACCAAAATGGCGGATTTGACTAGGCCTACGCCCGACACGTTTAAGCTAGGTTCTAACTGACAGTTCAAGTTATAGTTTGTAACAGGGTTTGTAAGGTACTTAGTAGATTATGTATATAGTTGGACAAACGTTAGGCCTAGCACGGTCCGCCATTTTGATTCCAATAGCCTACACATTGAAACCCAAATGGCGGACTTGACTAGGCCTAACACCCGACAAGTTCAAGCCAGTTTTAAACTGACCGTTAAGAGCTGACGAGTTTGTTTGCACGGCAGTTAAACTAGATTATATATTTGGACAAAGGATAAGCCTAGTCACCACCCGCCATTTTGATTTCGATGCTCATTGAGATCAAAATGGCTGACCGTGACTAGGCTTATCTTAAAATGGCGGCTGACAAGTTTACTCTTGTCCGACCAATACGAAAGCCGGTATTATAAAACTAGTTCGGTCTGGGTGGAAAACAAGGCAGGTTTTGGTAGATCCAGTGGACCGTGACAAGTTTCTCACTCGGGTCCGGGTCTTTAAGATGGTATCAGGCTGGATCCTTACACACCAGCGTCCCATCTGCACCTAAAAGGGAGCATGTCTGAGCATTGGCCCGTGATAAACGTGACAGGGGTTTTCACGGAGGTGACAGCATCGCAGTGGTTCTGCGACAGACTATCCATTACCTTTGCTAACTAGCTCTCTTATTAATTGAAGACGAAAGAAGGTAGACAAAAAGGGAATGAACAATGCGGTCCTAACTCTTAAGGCTTGGTTCTGCTGATGAGGGGTGTGGAGGGTTTTTCTCGAGTGTGGAGGGAGGGGGAGATGAGGCCCTCTCTCCGTCTTATCTCCTTAACTCGCTGTTTGTCAATTTACCGCATGTAATTGGGCCATAAAAAGCCCATTCGACAGAGGCCCTATTAACTTTGACACGCATAACGGCCAGCCAATGAATCTACAACATTGGCTGCAGCACTCGACTCAAATTAAATTCCCCCGCATCCCTGTACAGTAAAGAGGAGTTGGGGGGGGGGGGACGCCTGATGAGCTCGGTCATTTTAACAGGCCAGGCGTGGATGAGCCCGCATGGTAATTGGGGGACTCGGGCCATTACCAGCCATCTTATGTGGGCCCCCTTTTTTCCACGTGTTTTCACCAACCCCCAGCAGCATTATTTCCAGCTGCTACTTTTAATCATAAGATTCGCTTAATAAGCTAGGGTTGGGCCACACCAAAAAATTGGACGGGGATTGATAGCTTCTTAATCTCGTTTGTTTTGATTTTGAAATGAGCATCTCCCCCCCCCCCCCTATGGTTAATTCATATACTAATGTGCATTCCAAATTGGTTTTCATGTATGGAATTACCATTTCTGCACGCTTCGCTTCCTACGTGTTATACACAGGGCGTTCCGACAGGTTTGATTAAATTTACAGATAGTTGCAGGGTACTATTTTAAATACTGCTTTATATTTGACACCTTTCATGTAAAGTGAATTAACTTATATGTTATACGTGATGGCCTTATAAATGTAAGGGTCTTCATGAGTGACAAAAGGCCGCAAAGTGGTCTTTCCATAGGGAGGAAAATAGTCATCTGCAAAGGTTGATTGGAGCTGGGGGGTAGGGGGTGGGGGGGACCCTGTCCTGAATCAGCAACATCATTTCTCTCGGGCCTAATTTCCCCCGAGCGGAGAAATGCAGGGCAGACACACACACACAACAGCCCAAGTCTCCTTTCCGCCATCAATTTCCTGCTGATTTCCTGTCGCCGGACAGTAATTGCCGGCGATCCGAAGCGCGATACCATTCCAGCAATTGGAGGGGGGGACGATGTTGGCTGGAGGGTGCCTCGCACAAGAACTGCTCAAAAATCAACTCAGGTCAACTTCCCAAAAAACATCTGTCTCCTGTTGTTCTGTGCACTCAACAATTACGGGTGGAAGAGAGAGAATTAAAAAAAAGTTTTGTTGGTTGTTTACAAGGCAAGAAAACCAAATTTTTGGAGAGAAAATTGTCTTGTCGCGCCTGGTTTAACAACCAATGCGTCTTCTTTTCAGCATCAGTCAACACATTTAACGCTAACCAAACCTGAAATAACTCTTTGAGTAGAGGGAGGGGGAATCGCTATGATGGCTGTCCCTTTGCCCCATTCAACACACCTGGAATCACTCGATTCTTATCTCACAAGACCCTGCACCTGCACCATTGACATTTCAGGCACGTACGGAATATGGATTCCTCGCTGCATCTCCTCAACTCTCATTGTTACGCGTAAATAAGCGCATACTAATCACACTTGGTGTGTTGAATATACACGCAAAGGGGGAACAACTTCTTGATTATATGTGTAAGACATAATCACCCAAACTGGAATCATGACGGATTTATTTAATTTATTTATGATTTGTGAAGAATTCATTGAAGATTCTGCAGGGGATTTACGAATCATTATTAATGAATCAGTTTATGAAGGTTAATGCAGTTTTGGAGACCGATAATTTTTTTACCGTATGTTATTATATAAGTACCGGTATGAATTTTATAAGAATGCGAGTAAGTCAGAAAATAGATAATCCGGATTTAAATTGTGTGAACGTATGCTCGGATTTACAAAGTGGCTTCCCTTCGTATACTGTACACACTATCACTTTTCTTTGTTTATTCTTGGTCGGCAGCCCCACCCCATTGCCAAATATGTGAGGGTTACAAGTATGGGCAGCCATTTTTAATCGGCTCCTCTGACACCTTATTATATTCCATGCATAACCGGCGCTGGTCCATATTAGTACTTGGTGTCAGGAACAAATGGCGCTGACTGTCGAGCGTAACGGACTTGAAAGCTGTCGCACGACTTGTTTGGTAACTTAATAAGCAACTGTTCATGTAATGCAGGGTGAGTAATTACGAGGAAAGTTGGCACCGCTGACAAATAGACTGTAGTTTTTGCGGGATATTTCCATGCAATTTGCATATTGCAGTGGCACAATTGCAGAGCATGCAAAAAAAAGGCCCCCTCTGGCAATTATTTTTGTTGGATCCTAATTGGGGCGATTTGTTTTCAGATATCGGTTCAATGCTGACTAAGTGGTACAATTTATACTCTGAACAGTGAAGTACGGTATAAATCAATATATTCATTTACTCCCAACACTTCCTGATATTTTACTCTATAAAATTTTAAATGAGGCAGTCCCTTGCACTACCGGTAATTTGAAAGACATTTAATGAATTCACATTAGACAACTTCTGCTTCTGAATAATTTGCTGCATATAATTATTATGTGGGACGCGGGACAGAAAATAATTTTGCTCCATCAAATGGAAATAAATAAGTTGAAGGATTACATTTTTTGTAACCTACTGATAATGATGCTCAATAATCTCTCGTAAAAACCTGTATTAGCTGAAATTTTCAACAATTACGTATTTAACGGCCATTAATTGCAGACTGTAAATTCATATTGCTGAATATTATAATAAAGAAGTTTGTAAAACATGACGCCTTACACTTTGAGAACGTGGTTGTAAAAGTCGCAGAAAATATTGTGACCTATTTTTTTTGTCGTGTTAATACAGACACCTTTCAACAAGCCTTTCAAGTTGGTGTTAACATTTACTACATCCGTTACAAATGGGGGCTCAAATGACGTTATTTCACCATATGCTAAACATAAAAATCCTCATATACATTCTCAGTAAAAACACTGTAAACATCCAAATGAATGGCGCCTGCACATGTTAGTAATTTTAGACTCAAAAGTTTGGTTGACCGCCAAATTCCTAAGGACACCAACACAGCATCACAACAGATTGACAATCTCAACAATTCACTGACTCTCTCGCACCTCTTATCCGATGACCACATTCAAACGGGATTCATCTCGATAGTAAACCACGCGGAAAGAAGGGTGCGGCCTTGACAAAAAAAAAAAGGAGAATCAGCCTAAGCATAAAAAAAGAAGTGAACAAGACCCCCAACGACCCAATGGAATCCACCCTGGGTTTTTGAATAGGCGTGGTGGCATTTCCTTTCACTTCCACGTATACACCTTTTCAATCGCATCACAAACTGCCCAGAGTTAGTGTCAGCTGCCACTTTACATATGCCCCAGCCTGCCTTTATCTGCGTGTTATCTACCTTTCCTTATTACTACCGCTCATCCCCCCAAGCCACGCCTACCAACTAAACAACTCAGGGACCCTATTATACCAACGCCAGCATAGTGATGAAGCCAACATCCATAACGGTGTGTTTACGTGAACATGCAGTCTTATTTTGGAAAAGCACCCCCCCTCGTGACCGGAGGCGTCTGTTTAAAAAAAAAAAAACTATCCAAGTTACCACCTTTTACGACTTGTGATTATTATTTGCCACCCCCCAGGGGAAAAAAATAAAGAGGTTGCTTAAGAGTATTTTGGTAATGAGGCTCATGCACCGTCAATTACAACTTCATTTCTTGTCTCGTCAAGGTGATGGATGCTGCCTGTAAGTGCGTTTATTAACGCGGCATCCTGGAGCTCTCTCTCGGATTGTTTTACAGGAGATGACTCGTTTGCATCAAGTTTTTTGGCAGGCGACCTGAGATGAATGCCGATCACTTGCGCAATAATTGCATTCCTAATCATGCGTCTATGTAGCCAATGCAAATATGGAAGCATCCGATGCATAAATATAACTGACAATGATTTTTCATTAATTTGGTCTACACTTGTCGATAGTGATTACACTGACAGTGAGTCAACTAAAACCTGTTGCAATAACATGACGATAGTAATTGCTTTTGGGTATAGTTTTGCGGTTGTAACAGTCTCTCACGAAAAGTGAACGTGTCCATAATTGCATATGCACTGGTTTGGTGTTACGCCTCCCTTGTTAAGTGCAAGCAGAGAGGGGTTTTATATATATACATATGGAAAGAGCTGGCTCACCTGAGTTTCTGTGAGAGAAAGCGCCTGCGCCAGTTGTTTCCTCTCGGCGCCCACCACGTAATGATTCTTCTCGAAGGCGTGTTCCAGTTTGAGGAGTTGGCTTGGACTAAAGGCCGTCCTGATCCTCTTGGGTTTCCTGAACGGTTGGAGGAGGAAGCCTGGAAGCTCGGGACCTGCGAAATGATGGGCCCAATTTGCTACAAAATTTACCGCAATAATATCCGAGGGGTCTGCAGAAAACAACTGCCTTAAACCTAGGACTTAAAAGTAACCCAGTCATTTTTAGTGAATAATTGCTTCAATCTACGGCCATTCCTTTTACGGTACATCCGGCTGCATGAGCCAACGCGTCACATTTTGCCATTTTTCATGCCAAAATATCACACACTATTTTAAAAACTATTTTTGGCCTGTTTTAACACATCAGTGGACTTTCTCATAATTATATGAACCCTTTGTTAGGTGCAAATGTGAAACGAAATAATCTAATAAATAGGAGGCAATTTAGCTTGGCTGAGCTGTACTGTTTACATGGTGCTTTGAAAGCTAAGTATCGGCATTGCTGCACCTGACTATAACGCTTAGTCTATATGATCCATAATTCGGGGGAATATTCCACGTCGGAAAGTTAATTGGCGCGTGTATTGTCTCGTCATTTATTGGTTTGTTATGCTCATAGTTGCGAAATATTTTGAGCGATACAGCTGCTGATGGACGTGCTGCATGTGGGGTATAAAAGCAACAAAGCTTGGGTTGTGCTGGTTGAAACAGTAGACTAATGCAACAGGCACTGGAATGTTTGGCTTTTTCTTTTGTGAAACCATAGGGTAGTCTGATTCAACACACGCCAAGGACATCACAGAGAGGAACATTATTCTAAATGCGCATTATAAGCATGTATCTGGAAATTATGACGGTAGTGCACCACACTCTCTCTGACTATAATGCCTTTTGGTGGTGTATACAATCGCATCAGAGATCATATTTCAGCGGCATATTCATCCAGCGTTTTTTATGTGACTAATAAGGCTGCTTGAAGTAAGCTTTATTACGATGAGCACAGGGTTTTCACTATTTACTGTCTGGGAGCAGTGAATAACAATATTCGTGTCAAACATTTTGGTTGACATTTACTCCGAGTGTAATCAACAGCAAGGAATATTTGAATTCAGAAAGCGCTTACGTTATTATAACAAATATAATGACTTCGTGTGCTCACAGCAGCTGAGATATATGCACAGGATTTCCTCTTCCCGACAAAACTGCATTGCTCATGCTGAATGCAGAAACAATGCAATGCTAATGCAAATGGTGCAACTGAGAAAAACACGATTTGACATGGCTAAGTAATAGGACTCAGAGTAATGAGCAGTATACAGTAGTTTCCTTTGCATATACCGGTTTCGGGTGTTGTGCAGGGTTCTTGCCATATTCCGATTCGCAAAATGTTTGAATTTTGAGAGAAAAAAGTAAGCTTAGGTTTATTTGTCATAACCTATACGGAGACAGTGCAGAGAAACTTCTTCTGGGAAAGTCTAAAGGACCGGTTTAGAGGATGCAGTTTGATGTGCAATTTTATATTCATAATTATGCTGCCCAACATAACAGTTTGTGTCTGGCAAAAACACTTGAGAGTTTTTCAGAGAGTATGAGATTGAATTTATGTACACATTACCATTTTTATGCGCATAATAGAATTCCACAATATTATAATGTGCTTGTTACACGCAATCTGGCTTGAACAGCCAACAGATCCATAGTCTATAAATCTGCTACATACATTCAATCTTATTTTATGAAAAGAATGCAACACATCTGAGCCTTGGTTTATTATTGAGTGTACTGATGACGTGTGGACAATTATGATTCACACATTGCGCAAATTTTACAAAAATGTTTACGCGCTCTTAGATTATATAGAGTTTCTCTTTCGTTTGCAAGATTGTATGAAGTACAAATCTGTCAAATGCTGAATTACACGATTTCAGTCGTCAGATTAAAAAAAAAGAGTTGGAATTAATGATGCTGTATTTTGGTTTCAGATAACTCCTCCCCGAATACTGCCCTATATTCAACGGATGTGTGCAAAATTATAGCTTCAGTATACCTCTGGCTTTATTACACGCCCATTCCAAATAATTATTCCGATTTTGTGGTTATAGCCTATTCTTTTTCTGAAGGGCTAAGGTGTCACTCGGTGCTTAGTTGATTAGTCGAACACACACCAAGCGATTTTACGCAACTTCACCACTGTAAGCTTGGATTTTCATGGTGCAAATTAAGATTAGACCGCAGCGAGTTTTAAGAATGCAAGCAGCAGCGGACATATTCTACACCACTATTGATAGCATATCCGTATATCCTTTTGTGGAGGTTAATTGACACTAAAACCCATTTTTAAGAGCAACGTATGTACGTATCCTCGAACATATATCGCTGCTATATAAGCGGAGGTATATGAAAATGTCATTGAACGTAGCAGGGTCAGTCCTGAATGCTTTTTTATTGTTCCGTTTGCTAATAACTTATTATTCAAAAAATGATTAAAAGCAATGCAATGACCTGCCATTGATGTAAAATTGCTTCAGTTCTTACAAAAACTAATGCGGTCATATCTGCAGGCATTTTCAAACACAGAAGGATTCAGTGTCGACAAACTATATATAGTTTGTCGACACTGAATCCTTCTGTGTGCGGGATCATAAGTCACATTAAATGCTCTTATATATAAGAGCATTTAATGTGACTTATGATCCCGCATAAATGTGCAAAATGTGGTACGCAGGTGCGCACAATACCCACAGCATTTAGGTCGCATGGCATCTAGGCGAAACATACCTTCCGGCGGAGGCGAACCTTTTGTTTTCTAGGTAACCCCTGTCGGGTTTGTGTAATCTGCCGGTGATTGTCAGTTGAATGACTTCAGGTTTGGCATTCATCCTGACTCTGCACAGTCCAATTAGTGGCGCTACACACACGGGTCAGGAGCCAGATTGGTAATTCCGATCCTCCTACATTTTGTCCCATCAACGCGAATCACTATAAAATTAACTCCCAGGTAAGAATAAGGCATGCGTATATGTTGGCAGCCGTAATAAATTACATGCACCTAAAATGTCTTTGTGATGAAAGGGTTATGGGGCGTAAATCTCCGATATTCTGGTCACGGTGGATGTCGTTAGCCTATTTTGTGCCATCAAAATGGGTTGGGTCTGCTGATGCAAATGAAAAGACCTGTCGCCCATTCTGCTCGGGCTTGGGAATCTAGCCGCTGACGATATATTATAATGAGGACGAAAATGGCAAGCGTATGTTTTTGCAACATCAAGCAGTGTGACAGAGACAATGTGCGATGGTATCTGCAAACATATGTGGTTCAACAAAAGGAATAATATCCTTTTATTTTAGTTGTTTTCTAATGTGCATTTGATTGGGCTAATCATCAGATTGAGAATGAACACAACTTGAACCTCATATCCCAGCATAGATAATGACTTCCATTTTGGACGTGTGGTTATCCAAATGGAGGGGAGGATTAGCAATGGCCATGTTGCAACTGCTGAAGAGGTCAGATAGGTATCTCTGGGGGAGTCAATTAACAGTGAGTTGTGTCGCGTTCGAGGCAGAGAGAGAAAAAAAAAGATGAACCGCAACAGCAGGAGGTGACTGCTCTTCGGCACCCCTCGCTTTTGAGTGACCCCCATTGGGGGGGATGCTCTGATATGGACAAAGGCCTTTGTCAGACCCACATAGGGCGTCTTTTCTATCAGGATCTAGCCTCTCACTTTCTTGACACCATAATGACAAAGTTGGTTATGCAGCTTTGATAGACAACAATCAATGAATGCTGTTTGGCTGTTGTTCGGCACATTCGCATTGCCTACAGTTATTGGAGAGTCGCTGATTGGGTGAGGAGGGCTCATTTGACCAGTTTTGTATACATTGTTACCACTGCAGTTAGGTTGTTATACATTTTCTCTTACACGGAAGAGTTGTGCGGTGGTGTCAACCTAGTTTTGTAAATCAGTTAAACCGTATAAACTTATCACCTGTTTATGGCTTGTGTACATTGCCGCCTAATTATTTTATCTTTGAACAAGGCTATAACTTACGGATAGGGTGGTAAATCAAGCCTTTCTATAGTATTCTAGGTATATTGGACACTGCACGATACAGATACACTTGTCCGGTGACAGTAAATGGAGCGTCCTTCCTGTGTAAGTTAATGTTGATGGTCCATGTATGATTACATATACACATCGTCAAAGTTTATTACTGGTATTAAACTCTGCCACATATTTCAAGTTTTCCGTTGAATGTGCCCCCAACATTGCAGGTCACGACAAATAGTGTAATAGAAGAATGGTAATTGTATTGTCATCGGACATCTAACTTCTAACTACGCCCCCTTTTCACCTCAGCCAATTGCGTGCGGGTTAAAGAACCACACCTCCCTGGCTAGCCAATAGTGTGAGGGTCGTCATTTCGAAGTTACCATATAACATTACATTTTAAAAATGTATTTCGTGGGTTAATTTAAAATATGAGTTCCAGAATACCCATGTCTTAGTCCATGTCAGCTGTAACAACTCACATCACTCTGGCATCATAATTGGTTTGTTCATTATAGTATCTAGAACATATATGAATATGAATAATGTTATATGCTTCTGGCAACTTTGAAGTTTTTCTTCTGGGGCTGATCCAAATGGGGTGCGCATTAAAAATATTCATGGTACTACGAATGAATAACACATGTCAAGTAATATCAAAACTAACTCGCAAGCCACAGCGCTTGTTATTATAGCGTTACTGTATATTATTGCCCAGAAATTATTCATATAATTTTTATGATACTAACAGTAGGTCTAATATTGTTAATGCATGTGTACATTTCGGTATACAGATATGTAACGCTAACATACTCGCACATCCTTGAGAAATGTGCAAACTTAGTGAGCCTAATAGAGAACTATTGCACCCCTTCACGACATATAATTACGGCGAAGTGATGCCCTCCAAGTAAGAACATTGTCAATGTGGGGTGAGCATTGGGTCCGGGACCCTCCCCAAGCATTAAAGGATGAACAAAAAAAATTCCGCGTATATAATTACGCACTTATGTACAGCCTTATAGAGCAGGGTGATTTAAGTTGCCTCCAAGTGTGTGGGACAGCAGGTGGGAGACATACAACTGGGTAATCACCAGGTACGCTGCAAAAATGTACCTGCGACGATGTAGATTACCCAGAGGCCCAATAAGATTGTCCACTCAGATCTTTCATTATTGAGGCTCATTTGCTTGAGGAATGCTCTTGTTAGCTTCATTATACGCAACTTAACGGAATACTTTTTTTGGCAGGCATGTGTTTCTTTACACTTTACAGTAACACTGACCAAAGTAATGTATATATATGCGATGTACTGTCCAAGACAAAAAGATGACGTCGGCTTGCGTCAGGAGTTCCAAAGAGGTCGCTGTAAAATCGGTGATGTCGCTGCTGCAATGATACTGTACGATTGAGTATACGTCAAGATTATTATTATCAAATCTATAATGCTGCAGGCTCACGTTGAAAACACCAAGTAAGTATAAATTGTACATACATCACTGAAATTTCCGTCATGAACTCGTTGAAGCAACTGATGTGTCCATATATCTTCATCTTTTTGGCTAAGATAGTACATCTTTCGATAATATAATGATTTCCCATTTATTCTGTATGAGAGCGGATAAAGGGGGGACCCAAAACACAGAGCGACTCTCATAATGTTTGTGACAATGAAAACCGGCCGAAACAGTAGGCGAGTAATGGCGGAGAACAAATTGTAGAATTTCCATATTCTGGTAGCCATATATGTTGTCAATAATTAATATACATCGTGTAAAATAACGAATGTGACGAAATCCATTTTTGGTTAAAAATATAAACTTACGTGAAATAACACACGCAAGAGTTTAATATGTTCCAAATGTGCAATATTATACTTAGGCCGAGTTGTGTGTTACATTCAAGTTAGACCATGCCGAACTTGTGGTGGAATCTCAGACAGTAATGTACGTAGGCCTACTCCTAAGTTACAAATAAAATAATTTTTAAACATGTGAACTATCTGTATAGTTATTACTATATATAATAGACATGTAGTGAGGGAAAAGATGTGACCACTATATAAAAAGCCAATGTATAGTCTAATTGCCTGGGGTAGGGGTTTAAAAGCGGTTGTTGCAGGAGGCTTAAACATTGTTGTAATTTATCATTGTATACTCCACTTATTTAGGACGGGCATAGATCAAGCCCCCTATATCGTGTGGCCTAAATCCGACGCAAATGCGCTTATATAAGCCAAAGGAACCAAATCCACGTATAATCTGTTTTACCTTGCACTGCACCAAAAACAGTTGCTGCGTATATGCTGCTGCGTGATATTTTAATAAACTGTGCCTAATGCACGTAACGATTATACAAAGAAGGGACACCAGAAGAAGGGACACATATATATGGTTTGAATTGGCGTACTCCGAAAATGACACTGCTTTACAATTAATTTTTAAAAGAAGCTTTTAGGTTAAGAATCCCTTTATAGCTCTCTTTGTTGGTTTAATTGCAGAAAAAAGAGAAGAGGGGCGGGAATCATAACCTAATCCGTTTAATTTTGTCACGATTGTGTTCGAAGCCAAGGGGCGCGGCTGGGGAAATCATTACAATGATGCTACGATAGAGTTTTGCCAGTGTAAAAACGTTCTTTAGAAAACTACTCTCGTATATAACAATAAGTTACTAACGGCAAACAGTGCAGTACGACAAATACATGCGTATAATTATGTTTAGTCCGGTTTAGTCTGTTTGTAATTACAGGCCCTATAATTTATAACAGGATATGGAAACAATCACTATACGACAGTTCACATTACAATAAATTTAAGATGTTCCGATAATTGGACAGTTTTCTTGCATATTAAATCCGGTTTTTATGCAACAAATACCACGGTGTATTTATAGAATCATATGTGATATGCTGATATGTGCAATTTATATATGATGCAACATGTTACGAACAAAGCCAAACGAAGTGTCTGGTACTCATTATATAAAATGCTCATTAAAAACCCTCCGAGTTCAAGTCATTACCTTGCTCTAAATTATACATTATACTGAAGATTCTGTGCATGCCTATACTGAAATATCATTGATAGAATTCCCTCAGTTCTTACGTAAATTACATGCATTAGGTGACGTATTTGTTACTAATTAGCGTTTGTTGTAGATTTTAATGAAAGAAATTATAAGGAAATATGCTGTAAATTCGACAGAGCAATTTATATCATTACAACTGAAGTACCGGTAATTGACTTGAAGAACGTAAGAAAGCATGATAATGCCATGTTAATATAATCACAAAAACATTAGCAATCTTTAATTAGGTCTTAAATATTGCCATTATTGTATGAGAAGCGTTCTGATAAGGCAAATAAGAGTGAAAACAATGATGGGGATCACTTGAGAATGTAAGGTATTTGATTATCAGGTGGCACTATATACGTATATTACTGTAAGTGACTGTCCATGTGCCATTGCGACGAAGAATTCCTCCATGCATGCTGTGCTTATACAGCACCATTCTCATTGAATCACAGAAATTGCGCAAGTTAATATGGGCACAGAAAAACACTAATTATTAAGAAATAACTTAGTTGACAGAAAGTTGACCTAGTCGCAAACGGTGATTCATATTTGAAGCCCCTGACACATGCCCCTTGCATCATGCATCTCCGGCATCTCGATTTACGTCGTTAAAGGCTGGGTTTTCTACATTTCCAACCCCTATATATGTGATAGTCAGTGATACCACGAAAACTTTCATGGTGATAATAATTATTTGATGGGCTCATAAGAGGCGGATGCATATCTCCTGGTGAAGGGGCTGTTCCGCCAATTAAAAAGAATTTCTCCCCCTCTTAAAACCCATTAGTGTACCAATTTTCCTGCAATTCGTTGGTTTTGTAGCCTATATCAGCACCTATTTTAAAGAATTATTATGATGGCCTCAGAGTGTATGATGCTCACACTTGAAATTTTATGAGGCTAAGCTTGGTCTTGATAACTCAGCAACTAAAGCGAGTAACAGAGAGATTTTTTTCTGGAAAGGGCAGCCTTTTAAGCTTGGCGGCATCAAAAAATTGATTTACTTTATGCACATGATCTTCTGTATAAAACGTGGGAATGCTGGGGGTAACCAAGATTTCTTAATTATTTTTCATTTATCTTGGAATAACTTTGAATTCATTTCTATGTGCCTATATCGCAGTTGCAATTTTGTGCATTTATGGACATATAAAAATATAATTCATAAAAACAAGTGCATAAGATTGTTTTGCAGCAGTAGTGCAACACAGTTGAATGACAAGTCGGCTTACGGTTATATGCACTTTGCTGCACAAAGACAACAGAAAGACGTCCTGTCACTCATGACATTGCAAAACGAATATACTGACAAGTGAGTAAAAGACAGAACGTATCTTTAGTGATACATATTCTCGTCATGGTTCCAACTCTAGTTCAGAAACTAGTAATTTCGCAAGATGTACTCTGTACACAGTCGTACGAAAAACTTAGTTTTATCAGAAAATTCTAGGCATAATAATATTAGAAGTTATAAAATGTATACCGTGTGTAACCGCGGCACAAAAAACATAAACAACGAAAATAAGATTCCAATGGAAAAAAAATCTACCTGCAATCAGAAAACAAGGCATAATAATTTTCTCTCTCAGATTCCAATTGGTCAGATAGATTTTTCCATAAACATATAGCTACCATTATGACCTCATTTCTTGTACAAGAAACCTACGCATAAAGGTGTACAAAATAATAGGCACTCGTACCATATCAGCTAGCAATGTCGGCCGCAAACTTTATTTCCGTCGACTGCGGCTATGACCTTCCTATTATGCAACCAACAAGTTATAAAGGTCATATTATGCTATAGTCCAAAAAATGATTACATTAAATTACGCTGCACGATCTTAAGAGTACCGTTTGTATAAAGGTGTTGCATCAATATTATTTTGAAATGAAATGGCGGAACAACCTATTACATGGCACATATACATCGTGTTAATTATAGTCATGATGATATCCGTTCCCTTCATTTTAACACTCAATAGCATTGCAACAATCGACATTTTCTGACCCTGTCCAGTGAACCTATATACCCCACTGCAGCACCTTCTTCAGAAACTTTTCTTCTGCAAGTGTATACGGGGTTTTCTGTGACGCAAACTCCTGAGCGCGGTCCCGATTGTTGTGTTGTCTCCCTGCGGACGTCCTAAAGAGCCCTGGACAATCCTCCTGGAAACACAGTGGGGGCCGGGGTCCTTTAATTGAGGGTCCCCGAGTCCACTTTTATCTCCAAATGAACTGGGCTCTCTTTGTCTGCCGGCCACAAATGTCGCGCTGGGAGGGACTTTTCCAGAGTCGGGGTTGGGTGGGTGGGTAGGAGGGAAAAAGAGATAGTTGGCTCGGTCTTGTAAATCCATCAAGGGAACGTACGGCAGCTGGCTTTTGCCCTTTTTTCTCTCCTTCTGCTCCCCAAAACCATGCTCTGTTTCGCCCCCTCCAACTCACCCACCCACCCCCTTTGCTTCCTTGCCCATTCTGGTTCCTTTGGAAATGCCAGGAATGCGGCAAAGTGGCTTTCCCAAAAACCCATACTGTCCTTTTTCTTCGACCCCAATTATGGCAGGGCAGGCCATTTGACCGACCCCGACTGTTCCGCGGAGGATCTTTAGCGTCACAGACAATCAGGACGGTTACAGGGTGTATCGGTGAAAGAAGTGGATGGCCCGCACCGGTTTATCACTGCCCACAAAGCAAAAGGCAACCTCAACGACATTTTGAATCACAAGGTGGTGTGGAACTGGTAGCGATGATACAGGCGAAGTTACCTTGTAATAATTTCGTTTAACTGAAAAATCTACATTCCCGGGTCTTGCTTTTCATATGCCGGCCTTGATCTACTGCATGTAATGGCCCAAGTAATAAGCCACTTACAGGCACGTTTTATTTGCTCTCCACGTGCTTGTATAGAATGACTCTGCTGCATGATACCCAACATAATATTATGTAAACCAATAAATACCACATCTGCAGAAATTAGTTAATTAGCAAATGCTCCGATTCATATCTTATTCGACCAGAGATTCGTTGGGCACATAATCATGTTTCCTGATACTTTGGCCCAGACACCCGCCCTTATTGTGGCTCCACAAAATATATTTTTAGTGCGTTGCCGGATGTATGATAATGATGACAAAATTTTCTACATGTCTTTTTCGTGCATTTAGTGAAGTACGATACAAATTAGGTTATCCTTTCAGTTAACTTTTCATTGCATTTATACACTGAAATGTCGGATTAGCAAACGAAACTGGTGCAATGCGAATAAAATGATTCAGAATGGGGAATAATTACACAATCTACATTCATCATTATAGAATCTTGATGACTATTTTTATTTACACTGCACCAGCCTATTCTAAATCTCATGCACATCGAGTTATTATATATACCATTATAGGCGCCAGAATATGTGTAAAAATATGGCGAATCATTTTCCGTATATATAGAGTGAAATATAAATTATATATACGCTAGATCTGCATGTATGGAATTTGTTGGAGTTTTAACTTCGTGATGCTTAGTTTGTCAATGATTTTACCAGTCGCTTCATAAGCAAGATCTCTTGTAGCTCATGCATCATCATTCTCATTGAAAATATTGCAGGATTTCCTGCTCTTTTAGCAGATTTTCCCCTAACTCTCTCCTAATATAGGTAAATATTTCTTTTAAAAATCAAGTATACGGTACCCGCCAGCATACAAAGACAATTACGCAATAGTAATATTAGTTGTTTGCATTTCCTTCGAAACTGTTATTACATGGATGAAGAATTGCCCGATAAAAGTGATCTTATAAGCGTCAGTTAGAATGTGGGGCGTCTGTAATGCAATAATTAGAAAAATAGTTAGTGAGGTTACACATTAGACTTTATACAGCATGCAGTGTGTGAAATACATCCTCACTGCGTAAGTTTGCTCTAATTATTGTGAAATTGTAAGTGAGCATTTAGCCAGGAAGAGATAATACCATAATTATGTAACCGTATACCCTTACAAAAATATTTATTGCTCCATATATGCCGAAGATCTATGTTTTTAAAATGAAAGCCCACATAACTGCGCCAGTTAAAGTCTGCAAAACATATCGGCCTTCAAAATGCAAAAAGTAGCTTTAGTGCACGTCATTCTCTAATATACCATATGATAAATTCTGCAATGATCATTATTATAGTGAACTGCTCTGTAGGTACGAAAAAACTAATTTGCACTTCCTATACTGCTAATGACGAAGCAATAATTGCGGCATTATATATATATATCGATTTTTAAATAACTTGAATATAGTGTTCGCAATAACTCTTACTGGATTCTGATCATGATACGTTTTGCAATCGTCCAAGCAGCAATATTATTGCAATCGGATCTTTTTTTTATCATGCAAAAGACCTACATAAAACATACTCTGTTTTTTTTGCGGTTTGCAAAACAGCGATATTCTTCCCAAACCACCCCTTACATCCGAAGCGCATATTAATATCTGGCGCCTTCAGGTCTATAACTCATGATATACTCACAACCGCAAAGAAGGAAAACCACGATTGTGGACCAAAACCGCCAGCAAAAGTAGGCGATTTCCAGCGTTAGGATGCGCGTTGCACACATATGAAAAAAATGGGGGACATCATCATCATGTTTGGATCGCTCGGCCGCGGAGTATATAAAACCAAAAGCCGTCCAATAACGTGTTGACTTGTCCAACTTGGACATGATCGATTACCTCATTAATGTCATCAGTGCTAAATGTGTTTGTACGGGATGCGGGACGCGTTGTTATGCTAACATGATACATTTTTTTTTGCACGTGTGTACACCAATCGAATCTGAGCCATGTCAGGTGACATTACACTGCAATTGTGTCGCACATATGTGTGCAAATGGAGCACATCTTTCCAGCAGTAAATTTGTTATTTACTGCGGCGTCAGAATCTAGAGCACACTTGACAATTCCACTAATTAGGCTCCGGGGGAGAAAAAAAAAGCATCCTTGATGATGATTGCGCAGAATGGAGCGTTTTATCTTTAGATGTAAAAAAAATGAGAGCGAATCGTATATGATTAATAAAGGCGATTAGTTGCCTCATCAGTGAGTAGTTAGCCTTCTTGGAGCAAAGAAGAAGCAAGGACGCGCATGCGTTACAGCATCAAGAATGTAACCCCCGGTCATTACTCGGCTGATTCCCAGGGAATTATGGGGGCTTTTTCTGGCTGACCACTTGGCCGACACGGATTTTCTTGGGCTGACGTCGCGATTACCACCGGACTTAAGGCGGCGATACAACATTTTGCGCGCAAAACCTGATGTAATTAAGAAAGCGGATGTGTGCGTAATTAGTGTGTGTGTGTCCACGTCATGTCAATTAGCGTTTTGCGATATGAATCTAGTTTTATTCCTGGTACGCGTCCAGACACGTTGACACGTCCAGATTTAATAACCGGGCAATTTGGGAGAAAATCCGTGGGACCTTGAGTGATGTGACGCATGACAGACATCATGCTTGTTGAACAAAAAGGTACACGGCACAGCAGTCGTATAACATTTAAGGAGAATAACAAGCACCAGGGGAGGGAGAGTTACACGGGGTGGGAAGAATATTGCAACATCACGCAATACAACTCCACGGATCTTGACAGCTTTCACACAACATGTGGGCTGAATATTTTTGTCAATATAATATAGAGAATGTCAATAAGAAGGAGGATAACCGGTGCATTGGTTGTTTTGGTCACATGTCAATTGGATTGCCAAGCAACTTTATAAAAAAAAATCAGGCCGGTTGTGTGTGACAGCAACAGTGAAGATTTATCTCCATCAACAATTGACTCACACATATCAAAGGCATCTTAACTGTAGTGCAACCGATTAATGCAACTTTAGCTTAGTTCTTACGTTAAATAAGTAAGCAGTATATAGTCAGGTGAAACAGTCACATTTTTCGTCTAGCATGTGTAGGCGACATGTTAATGAATGAATGCCACTAACAGGTTCAGAATTAAGCAGCCTACGTTGTTGCCCTCGGTTACAGGTAACGTATATTGCCAGTAACTTACAATATTATTAGGCAATAATTATTTTTATGTGTATAGGCCTACCTGTGATCTGATCGATTTTCAAGTGTTATATTTTGGAGATTAGGCGACCGCACATTTGACACTGTACGGGCTATGCGATAACGGGCACTGAACTTACCGGGAGGAAACCTGTGCGGGAAAATCCGTCCGTGTCTGGATAGCAGCCAGGGGTAGAGCGGGTAGGTGTCCCTGGGCAACTGCGAGGGCACGGGGCCCATGCCCCCGGGCAGGAACATGGCCGGAATATGCCCCGGATGCGAGGGCATACCGGCCGCGCCCATACCGGGCATCCCGGGCATCCCGACGCCGAGGTGGTGCGGCAGCGAGGCCGCTAGTCCAGCGGCCGCAGCCGCAGCGGCCAGTCCCGCGGGCCCTAGGTGGGGCAACATCTCACTAGGCCCGTGAAAGGGGTTCTTGTGTCCCGCATGGTGCAGGCTGTCCAAGTTGAAGCTGGACCCAGCGATGGACACTGACGGCCTGAGGATGGGCGACACAGCCGGCGACCTGGACGACGGAAGAGGTCTCACCACCGTCACTGGCGCCTGCGACACCGGCGGAGGACTCGGGCTGGGCCTGTCCGACGACGGAGTGTCCCTGTCCGATTTGGGGCCTTCACCGCCCACGATACTGTCTATGGAGAACCCTATTTTGGGCTTGGCCGGCACCGGAACCACAGGAGTAGGCGCCAGCGGCATCATGATCGCTGTAAGTGTCACACTGTCACCATCGCCTCACCACCATTCCGTACCAGCACACTACTATACTTCTAGGCCGCTACTAACTGATGTGTGTTGAGAGCAGCTCCAAGCCCGAGCCAACCCCCTCTTCGTTTTTTCCCGCCTCCTCAGGAGGTGTTTTTGTCCCGGTAATTACCCAGAGCCGACCAAAACCCCACCTGATTGGGCTATTAGGGAGGGCTGCCCCCTGTGATTGCGCTCTAATGGCGAACGGGGATTGGTCCACGCCTGTTTCCCCAGTGCCCAGACGCTGCGTGTCTACAGGCTTTGGCGGGAGGTTAAAGTTGGCTGGATCCAGGGCCACGTGCTGACCCAGCCCCAGGTCAGATGTGGGAGGTCACCCCGGTTGGAGGCGGCGAGGGGACTTGCGCTCTGGGTCCAGATGCGGATGGGAGGGAGATGGACCAGCCGAATTGGGAGGTGCGGGTGTTGGTCGGGTTGGAGGGTCCAGGGCGGCCATGGTAGATTTTTTGGGGGGTGACACCAATGCGGACCTGGCTCCTCCCATATGCACTGGCACACACGCGCCCAGGTGAGGAGGGGCTCCGGTCCTCTTATCACACAGGAGGCGGTCAGTTGTTGATCACATACGACCATGCATGTCAGGAAATATTATATATAGGCTACTGTATTGCCTTGAAGTCATGTCGTCTATGTGACAGTAAGTTTATTTTCGGATTTCCTATATGCACGGATGGATGTTCCCAGCTCCTATAGTTTTGCTTACCTGTACTGGACAGTTACACATATTTATAATGGCTGCACAGTGTAACTTACTGTCAAATGTCGCCCGATGTATAGGCCTATGTCTGTTTGTGTCCGGAACATTACTGATTAATGAGGGACCTACGTCTCATTAATTTTATGACACGTTGAATTTTAGCATGTTCCGTAGATGTATGAACTTGAATAGACCTACTTATTAGGCCAATTCTGTATTTGACTCCATTCCTGTTGGTGACATGTTTTAGGCGAGATTTAATGAACACTCGGAGATAAGCTGATTTTTTTTCGTCTCACATTAAAGCTCGTATAGTCAGCATGAAAGCATAAGATGGCGCAGCATATACGACGTGTGGAATATGACACCGCAATAGTTCTCTAATAAACCAGATATTATTGCAGTTGAATTTCTTTACTCAAAAAATATAGGCCTAACATCTGTTAGCTGCATTGCTGCAACATCACACACTTTTATACGTAGCTCTTAATCAAATGCTTCTATACACAAGATATTTTTTATCGACTCATATGGGTGATTTTTATTGAAGTTACATGAAGCAACCGGATGCTGCACAATAAGAATACGTATTTGTAGCAGGTTATCTACCTTTTTTTGTCAATATGAGCTGTTAGCAATAGGTTGCAAAATTGATCAGATTTTAATAGACCTTGTACAGAATAAAAGTTAGAGCATTTTCAACTACCACACTGACAATATTACGTAAAAAGCAGTTGAGCAGTTTATTATCAGCGGTATTTATTTGTGATTATCATTATTTCCCAGGTACATCTTTTCATTTGTTCCGGTAAAGCACGCAACCCAGCACAATGTAACTGCCTGCTGCTACATCGAAATGACTGCCTTTTATCTGATGTGATTCATCTGTATGCTGGAGAGTATGAACAGCTGCAATGATATATGACCAAATGGGCATTGTATTATTCGCAACTGCTTTTCCCGGTGCTATACATGTATGAAGTATGCGGAATAAAGTATAATTTGCTTCTCAACTTGCTCTATATGCTGGTTATATCTGAATAACTGCTTTCCACAACGCCAGTATAATTGTACGGCATATATATTCGACGGCAAGTAAAACTTATCCCCGAGTGTGGCTGTATCAGACTTAGGCTGCCTGTGACTATAATATCCAGTTTAGGAAACATTAAGGTACATGAGCATATTGTGCTACAATATTTCTCTCCATATATTATGTTAGATTTTAATAAATAGTCAGCTCAGCAGACACTCCTTTTATATGACTGTATAACTGATATGATATCAAAACAAAATATCTCACCTTATGTGTATAGAGGCCTATATCCCACTGTCAGATTTTCTTTTATGAATAATAAAAAAACAAGGCTAAACTGTCGTGATTATCTTCACGGACGTGATGTGGTCTCTGAGAAAACAAATGATAATTCTTAGTCTGCCTAACTTTACGGTTGAGGATGTGGTTTTATATGGGGGAGGATATAAGCCACAATGTTGATGCGGCTTATACATAGAGCTCTATATAGTTGGCCACACAATTGACATTCACGAGGAAAATTCTGACTCCGTTGGGAAATAGATGGGAAATGTACAGGATGAAACATAATCAGGACCATTTTTTGCCATCATGTATATGATGGCAAAAAATGGTCCTGATTGTTAGACGGAAACATTTACATATAGAGTTCCCCGCAAATATTTTATAGGAATAAGAATACTGCATCTCACGCACGATCAGCAAATTCGTTCACCTCTATAATACCATTCCAAAACTGAAAAGAATATACTGATGCAAAATGTGCAAAATTCTGCCATATATTAATTCATATACATATAGCGAATGCAGTGAATTATATTATATCTGTACAATTATATATTAGCATATATAATTATAGTTTCAGGAGAATAATCAGCATACTGTATATATCCTCATTGGACTGCTGCACAATATCAGCATACTGTATATATCCTCATGGACTGCTGCACAATACCCTTTATATAACCATTTGTTATAACTTGTATATCCTGAATCATACTTTTCCCCCCATAATATTACTCTGTATTTATATACGCCGCCTACAGCTTAATTGTGGAGAACAATTGATCACGGAAAAGGGATTGCTAAAATATGTTATAATTGCACCACTTGCGCTGCACGTCTAAATGATCCGCTGCAGATGATCCGGCGGGATAAACTTCAACATATGGCAATATGTTGAAGTTTATGGGTGGGGATTGATCATTTATATCGACTTATATTATAAGTCGCTATAAATGAGACCATTCATGCACCTTCTGCTCATATATTGATGCCATAATTACCTCCGAGTATTTCGCGTGACTTGTTTGCCTGTAACTACTGCTGTGCACATATTTTCCTTCGACAATGACGATCGCAGCAGTTATATCCGCATATGCAAATGCTCATCCATATTATTATTTTTTCTACAGTTTATAACCGGATACAGTTTCAGTACATATATATGTGTGTGACGGAGCAGTCGCGGTTGAGGAAAATAATGGTTCTTGTAGCTGCTGATGGTGCCCCATGGCTACGACCCGGGTCGGTCATTGGGGGCCTTCAATTAGATAACTGGCATCGCCCGGAGTGGTGACCATTTAGTCCCATTGGTCCTCTATCATCATCACGGTCATTATACTTCATAAACTTTTTCAATACAAAACGAAGCGGGGGCCTTGAGTAGGCTATTAATGGGGGCCCGCTTCAATAATGGCAGTGTTAGGCCCTGCTCTAGAGGATTATACATATCTGTTTTTAAACAAACACGGTTATTATCAGGCTATCAATTGCTTAGGACGGAGGTCATTTTCCCGGCCCGGAACTCCCAGTGGGAATAAATTGCTGGCTGGGCGCTAAACTTCTTTTCGCCCCCTCTGTACCCCCCTTTTTCAAAAAAAAAAAAAAAAGAAGAAGTTTTTTTTAGCCATCATCAAGATGCCGGCTGCAGATATGCGGTATATAGGCCTCGGTTTATACCCGGGAGGGATAGAGAGCCACGTTGCAT
>KZ538021.1:110024-159825 GCA_000934665.2 Catajapyx aquilonaris
CCCCCCCCCCCCCAACTCCGCGGAACAACTCTGTTTCTTTTCCCGTCGAGCAAGATCAACAAATTTAATCTTCCTCCTCACCAAGTTGTTCCAAGTTGGCAAGTTAGCAGCATCAACGTCTAAGACCCCGGTAATGAACTTGATGGCTCGCCAAGGAATATGAGGATTGGAGACGAGATGAAGTTCTTGCCACACAGACTCACTCGCACCGCAGAAAAGAAGCCCCCCTTCTCCGGGGCCACAACCAGCAGGGTCGATATCATAGAGCACAGAAGGGCACGTGCCTCCATTGCTCTCTCTCTATATATATGAAGTCTATAATATAAAATGAAAACTTTACATTACATGTCTATAACGGATGCTGATATTTTAAATAATGCAGTGGGAGCAGCTCATAATTGCGAGTGCGAGTTATGGTTATGTGTTGATAGGAGATAAGGAGGATGATCCTATATCCCATGCCTGCTAAAGCCTGCAGAGCATCCATTCAGAGAGCAGCATCGATTTCCTCTCGTCTCTCGGGTTGCCATGGAAATGGTCGCCATGATCTCTCCTATATATACATCAGTATATAGAGACTCCTTTTGCCTTGGCTCAGCTTCCGTGGTTCATATAAGAAAAGCCGGGGTTGCACATCAGAAGAGATTCCGCAGGAGACGGAAACAGGTAGGTCAATTAAATGCATGTCGCAAGCATGGCGAACAAAAAATATATATATCATGCAGGAAGGTAGTAATGGGCCTGTAATGACACGGTCATTATTGCTGGCGTTATTCTTTGAGTGATATATAATATTGAAACATAATTTTTATTGCTTCTTTCTGTTCCAGCAGCTCGCTTGTAATTTTATATCATAACACTTAAAAAGTGATTTATGAATAAGGCTACCGGGATGGGGCATGAAAGGTTTTTCTTAAAAAAAATACACAAGCCGTAATATTATATCTGGGTAATAACATTAAAATTATTGCTACCGCCACATGTGCACATAAAAATATATAACTTGCGCTATAAATGAGGCAATGGTCATAAAGGACCGGAATGGTTTTAAGTGTGCTTCCGGAGTTAGGTCCACATAACAATGATGCAATATATCATTACGCCCGAATTATTATTTCTTTTAGTGAAGCATAATGCGTAAGCTTTTCCTCTCTCTCTCTTTTATATATATGTAAAAAAAAGGATTTAAGTGCCGTTATCGTTTTCGAAGGTCCAAAAAAAAAGTGAAAAGGCTGACGATCCACTTAAGATAGATGGGATGATATGAGGCGTGCATGTTGCATACGGTGTAGGAAGGGTCTGAGAGGCACTCGGGGAGGAAATACATAAAACGAAGCAGTTCCTTTTGAGCGCATTGGGCCGCAACTTGAGAGCTGAATCAGCTGCAAAATTGGCAGCGGAAGGTCCAAGTCGGTCGTTTGGCCCCCATCCAGTTCCTGACTGCACAGGGCTAAAAAGCTCATCTGCTTTTGGGGGGAACCCGAAATGCTGATGCCCACATTCTACCTCCCCAACAGCACCACCTTACTCTCGCACATCCACAAAAAAAATGGTGGTGCATAGGTTAGTTGGGTTGTAAATTTTTTTTTGTAGGAAAATGATATGCGAGCTTGGTTAATATCACCAGCATAGTTGGTGATGTTGGAAGAAGCGAGCGGTGTGTACAAGAAGCAGGAGAAAGAGAAAACGAGATTGGTCCCGTGTGGGGGATGGAAAAAATCAGCCGAGTTAGCTCCCAAGATCCCCGAGCACTCGTTGTTGACTCATCAAATTAGCCACCATCAACCAGCCGATTACCTTCCCTAAAATGGCCATGGAGGCGTAATGGCTCCCTTGCCAGCCTGCATCTACACCAATCCCGGACCAACAGCATCCCAGGTACCATCCACGCCGCGGGTTTCACACCATTTTTAACGCTCCTTTACTTCTTCCTCACCAAAGGAGTCACGTTCCAGGTCACCTCTCTCTTACATATATAGGCTTGGTCTTCTTACAGCACTGCCTATATGTACTCTGGATGTTATGAGCTCGTTCATATGCACCTATAGTGGTGGAACTCTTTGCCGCCAACCTGAGAATCAAACTATTTATGAGTTAAATACAGGAAAATTGAAATATCAGAAGAACTTGACTCCTGGTGCAGTTCTAGGTAGCATATACTTTTTACCTTTTATGTGAGTGCCATTCTTATCTGTATATACTCGTACGATGTAAATGGTTGCAATTTTTCCTCATTTCCCTCAGCTTCCTCATGAAAATATTTTGATGTCTTGCTAATTTGCCAAAATAGGAATGGTGTCTTTGATTAAATTTTTAATAAGTTCGTAGAAGAAAGAAGTACAAGAGATGTGTGCCTAATAGGCCGTAGATAAAGAGATTTGATGACATGCTGTTACACATCATGACAAAGGATTACACTGGACTATAAATATAATTAGGCCTACATGAAACGGGATTGTGTCCTCCTAAAGAGCCGATTCAAGCCCCCGGTGGAGCATGCAAAAAATTCGAATTAACTATTGATATTAAATTGATTAAATCATGAGAGTCCTATATCATTACATTATAAGCGCATATGCACTTTTTCATAACCATAAAAGAAGTAGGCCTAATTCAATTGTATAACTCTAAAGATCTTCCGTGTTACCAACATCGTAATGTAACAAGTATACTTGGTAATAATGGCAATGCATTTATTATAACTGTGTTACAGGAACAAATAGTTTGAACGTTTTTCAGATAACAGCGTAGTTTATTTTAGGTGATCAACCAGATGGAGGATACTGCAGAAGGAATATCACATGTTATTTCCGGAGTGAGAGAAAAGTGTCGCCCTGCATGTATTAGATTTTATTACTTCCTTGCAACTTGTTTCATGAAATTCAAATAAACTGACTATTTTTTTCAGAGCCTTTATAGAAAATGCTCTCCTTCCAATACCACGACAACCTCATAAGTTATAATCCATACTGCTACAATAACAAATAAAATAACAAATACAGTAGCCTAGGCCTACCTGTAAATATACACACAATCATGTGGTCCGCAAACTGCTATTAGTTCCAGGGCTTCCCTCATAACTGAGCAGTAATATATATGAAAATTAAATTATTTTAAAAATCTCAAAGTCTGCCTCTTATTTAATATTTTGGGTGAGAGACACTCTGGAGGAAGACTCCCAAACAAAAACATGATTTTTTTCTCCCTAGCTAAAATGCACGGCTATAATATTTGCAAACGTTTTATTACATAAAATGCCCAGCGACAATCCATGTCAGGGAACACGCTTTAATTTCCGCGAAAAAAACTGCAACCTCTGCAGCCCGAACCCTTTCAATGAAATTGTTGCCCAACAATCAACAACAATGAAACAGAGGCCGTCACAATATTACAGACAACTAGAAGCACATTTTTTTTTTCTGTCTTTGCCGACATAATTTTTTTTTCTCCGGTCAGGTGTCGCCACCTCCCCTGTACTACCTCTAGTAGTGTCAGCCAGCGCCACCTGTGAGCCGGTAGTCCGCACTACTTTGACTCTGGGGGATCCGGTATCGACTCTTCCGTCGACCTACCTTTTGGAACGTTCTTGTCCGGTCTCTGTCCCGAGTCCGGTCTGTAGCCCCGGTCCGTCCCTGAAACACTTCCTCTCAGTGTAGAGGAAGGACTAGCCGGAAAGCCCTAAAAAGATGCTGCGGTCCAGGGTCACCTCCCTTGCGCTCAGACAGGTGAGAACACGATAGAGAAGAAACCAAGCCAAGGTCTCCCTCTCTCTTGCATCCTTAATTCGAACCTGTGATGTAATGGTTCCAATACAGGGTCGCACTCTTGGCAGGGATGCAAAAAGTGTACTCTGTGCTAAATATTTTGTAATCAGTATTCATATGTGTGCGGACATGGCTGTGTCGTTCACAACGGCAGCGACAAAAAGTGGGCCTGTTCTGGATCCAGCCCACAATTGTCAGTGTTGCCAACCCCGGGTTGGCAGCACTGACAATAATTGTGATAATGACAATTTAATTGATTGCAGCTGAAGTGCTCGAGGGGAGGCTGCTTGGAGGGACGATGGGCCAGCAGGCGATGGCAGTCCTCCTACCCCGGGGAGAAGAAGGGCGGACCGGGCTTCTTCACGGTGCTGGGATCGGCCAGCCTGCTGGGGGTCGGAGGTGCCCTGGCGTATGCTAAGTTCGACCCAGAGTTCAGGAAGACTCTGGAGGATAGCGTGCCGTATGCGTCCACAGCTCTGGAGACCGTGCTGGGGCCGGCGGAGACCTTGCCACCTCCGCCTGTCAAAGGGAGAGTTATTCCGTGAGTCAAGGAGGGAATGCGAGGCTGTAGAAATTACAGAAATATGCAAATACAGGGGATTATATGCTAAAAGACATTTAAAATGTACTGGAAATGATCAAAAGCAACAGTAGTTAGTTCCTCAATCTGGGGCGGACTTCCTGATACCTTATAATTGTGGTCAGTTACCATATTTGACGACATAAAAGACACATGGGCACCTACATCTCAACAGATTATATTCAGGAAAAAAGTATTTAGTGTATTTTCGCATTGTATGCCATTTAGGGGGGAAAAGTGCATCATTTATGTCGTCAAATTGATGGTGGCTGAAGTTCTATCACCATTTTGGTGTGATAAGTAATGATGGTGATATTATTTTGTTGTACAGCCCCACGACTGGAATCCCAGCATCAAAAGATAAGCAACAGTTGGATCTTGGAATTGTCAAGAAGAGGATGTTAGAGCGAGAAAATGCCAGCAAGGAAAAGGAAAAGGGTTAGTGCTCAATGTTCAGCATCTATGATTTTTAAGAACTGATTTTATCTGACTGTCAGGTTAAGAAATTGTGGTCCTGGTTTTAGTAGGTAAAAGAAAAATTAATTAATCTATTGATGCAACTTGGCCTGCTAAGCTATTGGGTCCATTTATGGATCATGTGAATAGTTCTGAGTTCGTCTGAGTCACAATTGGTGGAGGAAATTTTAAAAAAAAGTTAATGTTGTTCAGGCAGCCCTGCTGTATTAGCTCTTTGCACCCTTATAAAAATAATTTAATGCATTTAAAAGGTAAAATTTTGACTTAAGAGAGAATTCATCCACATCCAAGCGAGATGATTAACATCGCAGGTCATCTCCACCGCTGTACTGTAGAACATGGTGTAATGCATTCCTTTGAGTAATAATAATTTTCATAGACATCGTAAGAAAGAAAACCTCGCCTTATAGGGCATACCTCGCTTAGACCGGCATGCCGGTATAGCCACCACATTGAGCATTTCTAAAAACTGGTCGACCTCGCCTACACCGGCATGCCGCAGTAAGTGAGGTAATACGGTAGAAGTTTCTAGTGTACTTGTATGTCAAAAATTGTTCATTACTTTTAGTCACTCTTCTAGCTTAATTTTCAGTAGCGTACAGAATAATACAATATGTGGATTTTCCCAGATGTTTAGTTTTACATGCAAGTGTTCGTACTATACCCTTGCAGAAATTATTGTGTCACCTATGTTTTATGCATGAAAATAAGGGTAATTTTTGAATTTTCGGTGTCATTTTGTTGGAACACCGTGTACACTCCTATTTTTCTAAATTTTTTCTTCATAACGTGTAGGTGATGCAATAATTATTCACAGGAAGGTGCGGGTATTTGTATAATACTCTTATTAATCTACTCTTAAAATCGGCCAGTCTCATTCAGTCATGACCAGAAAAGCAATGACTTTCTTGTCCCATTAATAATTTACTATGTGCCTTGAAAATCCACTTCTACCACCAGTGCTTGTGTAGAATTCAAAGTCTGGTACCTTTCAAGTTGCAGCAACTTAGGCCAGATATAACATAATTAGTTTCTTAATGTTCCATGTAATAATACGTATGCAAACTTACCGCTTCATCTGTAACAGAGCCATCTAAACCTGCAGAAAAACCATCTGGTCCGAAGCGTCCCAGTGCAGAGGAACAGATTGCTGCTTTGTCAGCCTCCCTGGCCACACTCCGCTCATCAACGGAGAGTGTGTTGGAAACTGCTATCAGCTCATTGGAATCTGCAGCCCAGGATACAAAGCATCACACTGCCCATGTTCTGGACGCCCTGACTACTTATGCAGAGGAAGGAGGGGAAAAGGCCTGGGGGCTAGTAAAGAAAGCATCTGACGCCAAGAAGGAGGCTATGCAACGGGCAGAAGCTGCATCGCAGGAAGCAACTCGGAAGATTAATGACCTGAGGGAGGCTGTGAGAAAAGCTGCCTCTGAAGAGGGAACTAAAGGACATCAGATGCTGAAGGATGCAGAGGACTTTGCCCTTGCAGCCCTGCAAAGGCTGGATGAGCAGAGGTAATAATTCTTTAGGCATGCTTTTATGCCATTTCAATGCCATTTACACACAGGAAAATGTGCTTAAAATGGCTTATCATGCGTGGAAACAGGTGACGTTTTAATTGCGTTCTGATGAGCTGTGACAGAAAAACGAGAGTAAGGTTTTTTTTTATAGTTACAAAAGTGAGATAGGTCCCTACATTCTTCTGCTATTAGCGTGTCCGGAAAGTAAGGTCCGTTATTTATTTTAAAAACCACAATGCGCCCCCAAAAATTTTATTTACACATCTGAAATCAACAACTGTCTACTTTTTTTTCAAAATAGTTTCCAAGCAAATCGAGATATTTTTCATTGAGGTACGCAAGATTTTGTGGGGCTATGTCATAGAGTCTGCCGCCAGCCATTTCCACTATCCCTGAACGCTGGATTGCAACTCCTTGTCATCGTCAGCCTTCTGCTATGCAAGCCATTTCTTCCTGTCCATGGACAAGTGGTAATTGCTAGGCTCTAAATCCCGGGTGATCGAACAATTCGCACTTCAATTGTCGCGGGTTCCAGTAAGCAAGCACAGGCGGTAGGCAGCTGGGCATTGTCACGCCAGAAAAACACCCGGAACTCAACATGCCGCTGCGTAATAATTCAAGTGCGAATTGTTCTATCACCCGGGATTTAGAGCCTAGCGATTACCACCTGTCCATGGACAGGAAGAAATGGCTTGCACAGCAGAAGGTTGACCATGATGAGGAGTTGCTATCCAGCGTTCAGGGATAGCGGAAATGGCTGCCACTGCTGGCAGACTCTATGACATAGGCCCACAAAATCTTGTGTAATGCAAGGAAAAATGCCTCGATTTGTTTTGAAACTATTTTGAAAAAAAAATTGACAGTTGTTGATTTCAGATGTGCAATGAAAATTTTGGGGGCGCATTGTGGCTTTTAAAATAAATAACGGACCTTACTTTCCGGATATGCTAATACTTCCCCACATAGGCACCCTCCTGACTGATCACTTGTTCCAGAAAGTAAGGTAAAACATTTTTTATATTGGAATATTTTAATGACAGAAGCACACAACTTACACATATTGAAGATATGGTGAATGTCATTAGTTGATATAGTCTCTGAGTCAGTTCAAGCACTTGTCTGACTGTTACACCAAGGCTTCTATACCCACCGCCTAAAATTTTGGGTCGTGCTTAAGTAACCAGGCAGTAACCTCTAACTTCACCTCCTCGTCACTGGCAAACCATCTTCCCATTGTGTGATGTTTCAGGAGGCCGAAAAGGAAGAAGTCAGAGGGGTCCAAGATTTCTCGTAGTCTGTAAAGAAGCACCCATTTTTTGGGTTCACAATGTCACACTAGAGACCAAGATGGTTTCCATGGTTTGGAAGAATCATCCTCTCCAGGCAAAAAATGCCAAGATCAGGCCTTCTGTGAAGAAAGTCATGTCGACTTGGTTCCCTGAAACGTCACTTATCGGGAAGAGAGTTTGCCAGTGACTACAAGGTGAAGGTAGAGGTTATCACCTGGTTACCTTCACTTGCCTGAAATTTTAGGCGGGGGGTACAGAAGACTTGGTGTAATGGTAGGACAAGTGCTTGAACTGACTGAGGGATTATATCAAGTAATGACATTCACCATGTCTTCAATATGTATAAGTTGTGTGCTTCTGTCATTAAAATTTTCCAAGATAAAAAATGTTTTACCGTACTTTCCGGACACCCCTCATATAACATGGCCCCAAGTTTGTGTGCCTAATACAATCGACACTCCTGTCAAATACAAGGTTTGCTCTCTAATTAGGCTTCTCCAAGCAGAAGGACACAACACAGCCGAAATTCACAGGAGATCATGTAACATGTACAGAATGGAGAAAAGTGCGCAAGTGACACTGCTGTGTGGAAATGATGTCGGAATTTTCAAAAAGGACAAATTGTTGTCTATAATGAGGATGGTCAGGGGAGAAAGTCTGGCGGCTGATGTTGTTGAACCAATCGAGGAATTGGCTTGAGAGCACACCTGTTAACAATTCCAGATCTGTTTGCTGATTTTCTCCAAAAACTTCAGGGTCAACTCTATGACTTTATGACAGGAAACCTGGGCTATCACAAGGGTTGTGCATAGTGAGTTTGACAACAAAGAAGAGCTGGAAAAGTGTGTGGATATAGCAGTTTGGCTCAATTACTCAGGCGGGAACCTTCTGTGGGGAAGGCATGCAAATGATGGTGCCACATTATGGCAAGTGCCTTAATTGGTAAGATGATTATGTGAAGTAGCATAAGAATGTATTTAACTTTTGTGAATATTAAAATTATTTCACCACTCTTAGTTTTCTGTCACAGCTCATAGGAAGGTTTTACAAGAACACTCAGTGTATGGAAATTACTTGATTTGCACTAACAAGTCAGTATGTCCATAAATGCACCTACGTGCATTTTTCCTTCTGGTCAGAAGAATGCGTTTATAGTTTAAATATGCAACATGAGTAAGAGCCGTGCACCCGGGGTGTGAGAGGATTTCAGGGGGGGCATGAGGCCATGAGAAATACGTAAAATAATGTAACATGTTTCCGCTTGGCACTGCTGGAAATATGAAGGGACCAACTTTTCTCCTTGCTTGTAGTCTATCCGATGTGCTTACCGTGTAGGACTGTAGGAAGATTCCACTGTATTTTGTCAGCTACATTCACCTAAACTTTGTGACCTTGGACCCCAATTTTTTTTTGTTACCCCTATTTCAATCGGTTTTCATTCCTCAGTTATAAAATTTTCTTTCAAGAAACTCTTGCTGAAATTTATTGGGGGGGGGGGGGGGGGGGNGGGGGGTGTGAGTGTTTGGTGAAAACGAAAAGGGGGGGCGCCATGACGAAAAGGTTGGGAACCACTGCCCTAGAGTGTGAGTAATGTTATGATCACTTGCCCATCTCATGTTTATACTTATTTTAACCTATAAGTTTACTGTACAAATAACGCCTTACATTAGGTGACACAATAAATGTAGGCTGTAGATGTCCAGAGTTGGCACAGTTTGTGAAAGTGAATAATTACGCTATAATTTTATTTTGAAACGATTTAAAATAAGGTGATTGAATAAATTTAATAATTTTGTGCACGACCTGAAAGATTTTTGGTTATTGTTCAGAAAGGGGGATCACACAATTATTCGCAACAGATGAGATGGAGTGTAGTGATTTCCCCACTGTTGAAAAAAAAAGAGTAAATACTGAATAATAGAAAACCGTAAGCAGTGATTTGGGTGGCATGTCAATTAGGAGAGTAAAAACTAACCTACTCATAAACAATAATTTAGAAAATAATTCCTGAAAGTGTTTATGTCCCGACACAAAGGCAGACCGATCCTATTGGAATCTGCGACTGTCACAATTTGTTGCTTTGTGTGGTATCTGAAATCTGTCTGCACCATACACGGTAAAAACCACCTGTGAAGGGTCATTTACTAGTGCCACAAGAAAATCGTAAGTTTTTGTTGCCTCACAGGCAGTAAACCTGTTCCAGTTGTGGTTAAAGCATGCTTATTAATTACAATTAAACATTGGTCATAGACTACCTGGTGGCTTGTTGCTCCCAAATAGCATAGAAACATAGAAAACTGTAATTTTTTTGTACATGGAATTTTTGCAAGTAAACTTTTGAGTCACATTGGGTGAATTGTGAATTTGTGACTGTTGTTGTGTTAAACATGGTAATTCTTTCTGACTTCAGGTCGAAATTGGGTGGTGCAGCAGCCGAAGCAGATGCAGCTCAGAGACTGCATGCTGATTTGAAGAAGTGGACGGGGGAGTTGCAGAAGGAAGTGGAGGCCATCCATCCTGGTATCAAATTTGGGGAAGGTGGGCAGATGTCTGCATTGGAGTACAGCTTGCTGCTGGGGCATGCTCACAAAAAGATCAATCAGCTCATGGTAGAGATGTCCAAGCTGCAGGTTAGTGAATACTTCATTGGCTATTGACACTAGCTTGATTTGGGGACATCAGCGTTGAAAATGATGCTGGCTTCTTACTACGTAATGACTGAACTTGTACTGAAAGTTTGTGTGGCTGAGCCTCACCTGCATTGCAATTCACTTCCACGTTATTCACCTTGGTAATTCGGTGCACAATATAACCTGTCAAGAACTGGTTTTTATCATGGGCCATCATGGGCTGCTTCTCATCTCAGGACACTGCTAAACTGCATATGATAACGCAACACAGTGGCAAAATGAAAGCATTGCTTTGTTTACAATTATTTACATCAGACTCATTGGCCACTATGCATGTTGTTCTGCTGCTACCCGCCTACATTTAGACTAGTTGCACATGTATGTGTGTAGCATGCAGCAAAACTTGTTCACGTCATAAACTGAATTAGCCCTGACACCTGAATTGTTGATGTCTGAAGCTTGTCACCGTCTTGCACATTTGAGAAGCTTACAATCACAGTTCAGCCGTAATTATGCACACGACATGAATTTAAGATTTGATTTGAAATGCGTTGGTATTTTGGGTCTTGTCTGATTTGACAAATTACATGTAATTACAGTGATAGGAAACGGAAATGCAGGATTTTTAAAGACCTGACAATGGCTGGTATGTAGGCTATGAAAAGTTTACAGCGATTTTACAGACATGCTGACACATTTGTCGTGTAGTAGCTACATAATCACTTCCAGCATGTCAGTGATATTGAGTCTCCGCATACTGTACAGTGTACAGTATGAAAATATTATTTTTTTTTACTTGCAAGTGCTGGACTGGGAATGAGTCATTGCATTACACGCAGTATGTTAAAGTTAGTTTTTAGTTGTCAATGGTATTCAAAAGTCGTTTGTGTGATCCAGCGTAATCCTCAATAATTGTTGCTCTCAGGTATTTAATAGTTTGTAAGTGGGAGATGGCACAGTACAGTGTGTGGGCTTTGTCATTATAACCTGCAGTGATGTTTTGTGCTAATGTTTTAATCCCTACTCTTAAGCTTTCCAGTTGCTCTCATAATGGGTGAAATTGCAGTGGTTTTGTTTCAGGGCACAATTTAGATTTAAAAAAAAATTATCAGGTGGATGTAAAATACTTGGGATATGAACTCTTTGTTGTTGCAGCACTGTACTGGACTACTGCATGTATAATGCATCGTAATATAATGTTAGTATCTATCTTAACCAAATGTGCCATTGTTATTAATATTCAAAGTTCTATTTGCTTCATACTTAAGTATGAATGGTGTCAGGTTTTAATGATTCATCGAGGCATTTTAGTAAATGCCTTGAATTCTGAGATACAGTTCTTATTCAGTAAGTTGTGACTACGAGGTTGTAAGTGAATTTTTTATCACGCACTAAGAAAAACACTAGTGTCCACTATTCTGTTTGCTGCTTAAATAGTGATTTAATGTGGTTAGACAAACTCTGAATGTAGCAATTCATAGCCATTGGGCTCTATGTCATTGAAGGTAATTGCTATCATATTTTAAAGTGTGCGATTAGTTTTTTAAAAGAGAATTTCAGTTACATTCAAAGCAAAAGCCTTGCAGAAATTAAATCTGAAATGGAACAACCCTTTAGGTAACAAAAAACACTGCTTCTGAGAGAAATGACAAACTGTGAAGCGACTTCATTTTATTGCCCTGAAATAGAAATGTCCCAAGGCTTGAGTGATATATGGTGCTCCTCCATTGTCTTGACATGCAACTTTCTTTGTTAAGGATCTGCCGAGATATAAATTTGTCTCAGGCATAATGTTCGAAAGAAATTGAGGCATCAAATTATGCTCACCGAAGCCCATTCTTGACTTTCCCCTGCAGAGCGAGGATGATGGGATATTAGGAGTTGCCAGCGATTGCCACTGGATCCCAGTTGAGTTGTTATTTTGCTTTCTGGATGAGCCCCAAAATTGCCTGGGCTCCTCCCTGGGCTGTGGGGGGCTGGAGGAGGAGGTGATGGGAGAGAGAGACTGCAAGGATGGGAGGAGACACCACAAAAGACCCACACTGTTCGAGCACAGCTTTTGTAGAGGGCACTAGATATTAAGCAGGCTAATTAGGATGGTCCTGAATGCGCACTGACTTGCTAAGAAAATGCGTACCAGTACTAGTTAGTAGTATTAGACGTGAAGGAAGGATTCAAGGCTGAGAGAACTTGTTGAATGACGCTGGGGATGGGGGTAATAATGCTCCTTGTGGAAAACCAGTCGCTGGTGCAGGATTTGCGGGGGTTGAAATGTATATAGCCAAGGAGTGGTGCACTGCTGGCTCTGAATTGACGGATTGTTTTAACCGATTGGAAATGATTTTTCGCTTATCGATCCCCATAAGTAAATGCAGCATTTTGCAAGCGTGTATGGTCAGTTCAGGCCATAAAAGGGGAGCCCTAATAGCAAATTAGAGTCCGCAGATGAGTGTTACTTGTATAGGCATATTTGAATACTTTATAGCTATAGTATATAGGACCACAGGGCACACCATTGATGTAGAAAATCCTCTCATGCCTGGAGCCAAAAAGTTTCCGAAATATTTAATATAATTTACTAGATATTTTTACCGAATTGGATGTGAATTTATTGACGCAAATTGATTTTTTTTTCCAAATCATGTTTGCGAAAGCTTCCTCCCAACATTGCCAGATTTTCCTGGATTGTGACTGTAGACGATGCTTCACATGCAGGGCGATATTTGACACCGGGTTTTTTGATTGTCATCGCCCGGTTTTTTCGAGCATGGAACGAGTCGAATCCGTCCGGATGCATTGCCAGTTCAGTCTGCTGCATAAGAGTCAGTTTGTTCGTTGGAGGATAGTTTCCACCATTTCTGGGGGATTGCTGGGAGGGGGGTCGCGCATGATTTTTTTTTTAAATAAAAAAAACTGGCATGGATACGTCTACGTTCTAGCAACAGGAAATTCACACGGCAAACATTTGGGTAACGTCCCAGCCTTTTTGCTGGACGGATTCACCTTTGAATGACCCTCGCATGAAATCAGGCCAACCAGAAATGGAGTGTTGACAGTGATGGGACAGGGGAGATACAGATACCTGCAACAAGTTTACATAGCTTTTGCCTGAGGCCGAATCTTCGCGCAATATCAGCTCAGGACATGATGTAGGCTCATCCAAAACGACTGCCGCAGATCCTCCTGAAATTGCGTTCATACGCACCCCCCCTAAATATAGTGCAAGCTGTCAGCCCTCGAAACTTTCCGTGACATTATCGAGCACTTCTGTGCCTTATACGCTCGGAATTAGTTCCCTCTCACAAGCCAGTCTTGCCTTGTTAGACTCCCAACGCACCAACTTCATCCTTAATAGGCAGTTTAATTAGCGGTTTTTTGCCCTTTCGTGGGCTAGTACCGTAGATTTCCATGGGGACCGTTGAAAGAAGAAAAAGAAGCACGCGACAACTCGGGTTTCATCCTTGCAGCTAGATCGTCCCGCAAAACAGGGGTGGATGAAGGGTAGCCCTGAATAGCCAGGATGAGAGCATTGGATTTTCCAACACGGACCATGAGAAGAATACGCCGTGATCATAATAAGCTTTGGCGATTGTTATCACGCGGCTGCTGCATTGGTCAGCCAATATGTCCACTGAGGTTCATCCCTACTCGATAGAGGGTGGTGCAGAGAGATAATTTATTGCAGTCGTGAAATTATACAGGATGTGATAACGCAAGCATATGTTGGGCATGGAAAAAAAAAAAGTAGGAACCTTCCCCTTCTGCCATGTAACCGTTGGATTTTGGTCGGAAAAGTACATACGACAAGTTTTAGTGCTCCATCGATATGGTATCCGGCTTAATCCTAGATTTACAGGGTGGTAAACAAAAGGCGTTCAAATTTACAGCAGCTTACCTATAGGAAGCACATAAGACAGGAGCCAACAAGCTCTCGGTTGAGGTCCTACGTTTATTTTTGAGATACTTGCAACTCTGGCCCATATGGTGTGTATCCAAAAGTGGAAACACAAATACAAATGCAATTAGTGATTTAGATGCGGATTATACCCAGCAATTTTAAACAATTAGTGCGGAGGTCGTATTTTTCTATAAGGGGGCAGGAATAAACTGGTGATGCGATTAGAATACATTACGGTCGCGCTTAATGTCGCACCGATGTGGGGGATTACGGTACTTTTTATTCCCCATATTCCGGTTGGCTCTTGTCTAGTGGCCATAAAAATGGTATGCGCTCTTTGTGACAGGAGGATAAATGCATTTATTCGTGCCCTCCCCTAGTTTTGAACCCCATGGGACGTGCCTTATCTCATCAAGTGTGGAGGCTGATGGGGGCTTACCAGAACTTGATTAAGACAGAGCGGGCCCTAATTCTCTGGAAAAGCAGGGAATGTATTGCGTTAGGAAAGGTGAATCGGTCGGTCGGCATCCGCACCAATTATAGGATTTGGTCCGCTTGAGCCGGGGCTTGGGATTCAGTTACACCGACACCTCTCCTACCCCCTTCCCATATATAGTCCTGCAGGAAAACACAATCGGGCGTGATCATTACTTTCGGAATGGGGAGGGACATATTTGCATGAAGGGATTCAAAGCGCTTTCCATCTGGGACTTGTGCATGAATGGTAAATTTTGCTCTCTCTCTCTCTCTACCTCCCCGTACAGAATCAGCCGTTCCAGGTGCCTTATAGCGATGGAGTCGACACACAGCATATGGTTTCCGACATCCGGTTGGAAGCGGAATTGGACAGACTGCGGCGTGACTTGGAGCAAGATCACATCCGTAAGGTAAGTGGTATAGAGGCTGCAGACAAGGGAGATGAACAGAGGAAAGGGGCTGGGGGTGGGAAGGGATTGTAGCTTCGAAATGGGTTTTCTCGTGCTTCGTCTTTCTCAGACACGCGATATTAAAAATTGCGGAATATTTCCTAAGCCTTCAACCGGTATTTCTTAAGCCTTACGTTATTATTCGGAAAAGATATTGTGTCTTCAAGTCAGCAATAAAGTAAAATCCCGATGCCCATGTCGCTAGTATCTGTATAATGTAAAGGATTTTAATAATATTTATACATATTTTAAATATCGCGTTTTGTTCATACCGGTATAACAGAGTTATTTTAAAGACCTTAAATATTTAACATGGCAGACATTGTATGTTGGGTTGAGATCTCAAAGGTTTCGAAAGGCCGTCTGTATGATTTCAAGGCGGGAAAGGAGTGGATGAGACAGTACGTAATATCTCATCATTTGCGTTAAAAGTCCTTTTGGCGATAAATTTCTCTCCATACATAAAGACAGACCGAATCAATATTGGCTAGGCCGTCTCCAGATGTGCGTGAGAGAAAAAAAAGAGGAAGAGGAAGAAGAGGACCGAGAATATTTTGTTTCTGCAATATTTCTTCCCAGCTGCGATTCGTAATGCGGAAGGGATAAAGTTGGTGCTGAAAGTGAAGTGAGTTGGACAGGACTAGACTTCCTTTTTTTATATATATAAAGTTCCTATACTACTACTTCTCTTTTGCTTCTCTCTCCTCCTTCTCTCTTTCCCCGGCAAACTCTGAGGTGTTTGTGTATAGCTGCAAAAAGAAAGGAAGTGAGAGCTCGAAGAATGGGATTATGGGAGAAAAGGAGAGTTTGAGAAGTGCTGCTATGGACTTTGAGAAATTGAAGCTAGGGCCTGGGGTTCGAGGAAATCCAGTGCCATGCAACCAGACGAGAGCTTGCGAGGGAGGGAGACAGGAAAGAAAGAAAGAAAAAAGACGGTCAACGAACTACTTTCTAATGGATTTTGCAACTTTAGTTGTCTACACTCTCCCACGATGTTTTTGCCAGGCGGGCAACCCATTCCGAGTGGGTAATCACTCTGGGAATCCAGTGTGGCCCACACTTTGACAGGATTCCAAGTTGCTGGTGAACCGTTTGGCAATTTGCACAATTAGGCGAAGAAATTTGGATTACTTACTGACAGCTAAGTGATGAATATCAGAAAGTACACCTGGTGTACTATTTTGAAACTGGTATACTGCAAAAAATACGAGTGCTGGACAGGTCATTGCGACCTTGATGATTTCCAGCAAGTAGCATCAGTTTTGTGACTGACCGATGTCCCTTGTGGCAGGCCAATCAGTTGTTGGTGCGGGTCGAGAGTATCAGACAAAAAAGAGCGTAATTAGCGTTTGCAATGTGGGTTTGTAAACCCCCTCCTGTTGCCAGCTCCCCCTGGCAACGTGTTAAATGGCGAATGTCGACCGAAAATGAGAGAGTTAGCGGTCACATTGGAGGTTGGGAGGATTGAATCCCCGGAATATATTCAGCACATTCTCTGACAGAGGCACATTGCCCCCCCTCCCCTCTTCTCTCCTGGGAGAGAGGGGGCATGAGTGTTGTCATACAAACCGTGTAGTGTCGTTGGGGCTTCGTTTTCCTGTAAAACTCGTGGTAATATCGAACGAGTAAGTGAAGCCAAACTGGCATTTGGAGGATAATAAGTGTCGGTTTTCATTACCAAGCCAAGCGACAATGGTCTTGGGTGGCCTGGGATTGCCTTGCCTGGCTGTGTATTCTGGAAATGGACCGGTATGGAGCTCCGCGGTCCCAGGGAATATAATTAACCATTACCTTAGGTCTACGGCCATCATAAGGGCTGTTCGTGCATTAGCCCAGACCTGCTATTAGCCGTGCGTATGGCAACAGCGCCTTTCAGAATTAACCTGACTGCGAGAGAATACTTTTTTTTTGAACTTTAACCGAGCGTAATACGTTTACTGAAAGCAAGCCCGCTTGTTTGTTTGCAATCACAGCTTGTATTGCGTTACTCTGAATGCCACGTATTCTGCATCACAATAAGTGTAATGTCCAACTAAAAGATGTACTGCTGGTGTATTTTTTTCTCGTCATATTCTGCTTGGATGCATGGAATCACCGATTTAAATGATGCACGTGTCGCGAGTGATTTTGTACGCCTTGGTTGAGGCTGATAGCGTTTGACACCGCGTCGGGTGAAAGGTCAGCGAACTAATTATATATTTTTAACGCCGGTCGCTGTAAATTGGCCATCAGGTGATGCTCGATTTGCGGGCATGTCAAGTTCTTACATTTCCACATGCCGGACGCCGTCACATGAAAGTTATGGCCACGCATCACCACGTATCATTCATACCAAACCGAGTGGTATATTACACTTTTTTCTATTTAAAAAAAAAGAGCATTCAGACTCTCATATAAAGGTGATCAATATTAACTACAAGTGGCATTACTCAGTGAACACTGTCCAGTTAAGTTAACTGAAAAAAACCTGGTTTTTGTGAAGCGAATTTTCGATTGAATCCCTGCGAGAAACATTTTGCGAGCTGCATTTCATTGGAAACCACAGCCGCTCGCTATTTTTTTTTTTTCCGCGAGGATTTGAAGTCTGAATGGGAGAGACCTGTGTGGCACTGGTTCAATTGAGCGCTCTTCAGGCTTGCCTGCATTTGCCCCCACNCTCTCCTCTCGTGCAACTCCCCACATCTACTGTATATGTTAGCCTGCAGAGAACTGAATCTGTGCGTGCTCAAATGTATCCAGCGGGGGCCTAAAACCAATTCTACGGGCGGGGACCCAAGTTGAACACGGCCAATCATGTGCAGGGTCAGCGATTTGCATGCGAATGGCGCCCTTCGCGTCCTTCTTAGGCGCCTCACAATCCTGGATTCCTTTGCTACGGACAGGTGTGGCCGTAGTTTACATTTTATTCCGGCAGCGGGTTTCACCTCCACAACCTGCCCACTTTCTTTTTTAGCTTGGGGGGCGTTGGGTATATGTGGTGAGTTACGGTCCAATTTGGGCCAGGAGGCGCAAGCCCGGTGTAATTACGGTAAATTGTGCAGGCACTTTAAGACGGTCTTATCTCGTTGTGTAGCTGTAAGGCTCGAATCCGCCTCAAGAATATCGCGACAGTACTTTCATCAAAGAGAGCCCCCCAAGGGCCAAATGGGAACCGTTTTTTCTTCGCGTGTGATTGCGGAGAAACGGAGCCTGTAGGTTCTAATTGTTACTGGTAAATAGCTGCAGTTAAACGAGGAGACATTGATCTTATCTGAAAGCACTTAGTGCTGTGCAGGGTGGTTTGAATTTTCTATTAGGTTATATTTTGACGCAAAAGGGCTTTGAACAAGGAGTTGAAATTCTAGGCCTTGGTTGCGTTAAAAAAAAAAAATACAGGCCATGAAATGTCAACATAGAGTTAACCCCAGGAACATATACCCAAAGGATCGTACTTAATTCTGTTAAAATCAATCTGGCGACATCTGCATACTCTTCTGCCATAAATGACCGAAAAGGACACTGAAATAATTTCACAGGTGTGACATTCAAAGTCATTTTTCGCAATGCTGTTCTCATTACTGCATAACACAGTCCAATTCCCAACAAGGGCACTTTGGTGAAGCATATTGGCATGCTAAAATTAAGAAAAAAAAGGGGCGCTTAGTTACCAAATTACGGTAACTTCTAGGACAATTAAGGTGGAGCACCCTGCTGCATACAGTGTTGCTTTATTTGAAAATGAGCGAATCTTCACATCATGGCCTCTGAGCGTTGCTTTCATTTTAATTAGGCAGGTACACAGTGCCTCGGTAAAGGGCAAATACGCAAGACAGCGTAATTCCAAGAAGCGGCAGAACAAATTGTTCACTGTTAGCATAAGTTATCTGGAGCCTTATTAACAGTAAAAAAAAATTCGTACACGAGCCCTCTGGGCGTTGCGTCGCTATATATACGTGCCTCAGGGTATGTGTATAGGTTACATCTATAGAGTGTACGCTACTAAAAATTGATAGTGGGGATTTTCAGGTGGATCAGGCTGGATTTGATGGGATCGGGGCCGAAAGTAGAGGCGGGGTAATGGGATTTTGTAGGCAATTGTTTTGTGTTTATTGTCGCCCGGTGGACCAGCTGCAGAGATATCCGCCAGCTAAAGTTTGCCTTATGTCATCATTTTTTTTTGCAACCGACCCACGGGGCAAAACACTAGATTACTTATCGTTTGCCCAGTTTAGTTCATATATCACGTCTCCGATATGACAAATTGGGTCCGGTTTGCGTCAACCATATACCCTGCAGCCACCCCCCACCATCCCTATACCCATATTCCCCGCTCGGAAAAAAAAGTAGCGGGTTAATCCATCACGAAAGACAGGTATACGCGACCTCCCCTAATTCCATATGCATACAGGCATCTCTGCTACATCATCTTTCCTCTCTCGCGCTCGAATTGGGTCGTGGGGCTCCGAACCTGAATGTCATCCCGATGATGTAATGAGAAATTCACATTTTGAGGTTTCTGCAGGGATACCCCTCCTCCCTGGCCGTCTTTTTGCAACCTTATCCCTCGGATGAGATAAAAAAAAAAACACACATACTAACCCCCTTCCCATGTCTCTTCCTCCACATTTTTTAGGGTCATCCCTCAGGGCCATAAAAGTCGGACCGACAATTTTCTTTTGCCTGCATGGAAACAGCGGACATTTTTTTTCTCCTTCTTCTTCTATGCCAAGTATTAGAGTAATTTTCCGGTCCCCACCAAAAGTGACGCTGGGAAAAAAGCTTATAGCTTTTTTATTGACGTCTATTGGGATCTTGATGCTCTTCCCCTCTAATATACTCGGACGTGAAGCACCTCATGCAACGACCTGAATAGGCCTATTGTGTTATTTAAGGCATCTTAGGAACCAGAAAGGGAGGTCCCATAACCATGATAAAAAACGATAGATTCTAATGACGTATATGGGGTGAATAAACGCGATATGGTTATAAATGGGCCGTTGTGTCAGAGCCATTTGTAAGCAAGGGTTAGACAGGGGGTAGGCTAGTGTGAGAGAGCAGCCCTTAGCAGGATAAGTGAATTTGGAGTAGGGAGGATGAGAGCCCAAAGCCTCTGAAGCTCCAGTCAAGCTTTAGTATGGGTTACTTTTTTGCGGCGAGGACCAAAAAAAAAAAGTAGGGGGGTCCTATTATGCAACCAGCGTTGCTTGGAGGTGCGAAAATGGAAAGTGTCGGCTAGGGGCGAATTTCTCCTCCAATTCGGATAGGTCTTTTTCATACGTCTTTCGTACCTGGTTATTGATTGCTGGCAGGAACAATTTGCAGCTTAGGATTTTTTATTTTATTTGGAAGGGTGTGTGCTGGAATCAACTAGGGTGTCGTTTACACAACTCTGGTTGAAAAGTGCAGGCAAGGGATACCATGCAAATAGGAGCCATAAGAAATGGGAGGTCATTTCCAACAATTTTTTTGGGAGCGAAACAGACGGATTTTGGAGATTGAAAAGCGATCGTTTCGCGTGCGGCACGTTTTAACGACGCCTGCAACTTTTCTGCCCCTCTCGAAAATCTGCGAAAAGAGGGTGTTACAGCGTGACTTAATTTGCATATCAAATACAATCCCGTACCTCCATTTCGGATAGACTGGTTAATCCGGATGGGCTTCCCGAAACTGCAGGCGAGCTCGCTTCTTGAAAGTGTCAAAAACTCGTTTCATAGCTCTCTTTTTTTTTTGGCAATGTGTCGTGGGGAGGGGTTGGAGATGGAAGAGCTGGTGGGGTGGGTGGGGGGTTCCCTTTTGGCTGCTGAATCTCTTTACCTTCACCGCTTGCGGAATGAACTGGCTGTTTCATCATCCTTTGAGCGTTGGGAGCGCTTACATATCGACCTTTTCGTCGTCGTCGGTTTTGGGACGCAATATGCCGCAACATCCTACTTCTCTGGTTCGTTAGGTGGAATTTTGTCGTCGTTTTACCAGCGGGAGGGAAAAAGAGAGAGAAGGGAGAGAGAGAGAGAGACGGGGAATATTACGTCTGGTGGTCGTCAGGTTTCTTGGCGAGTGAGCGTGCTATTCCCCTGGTGTTATTTTGGGAACCGGAGATCAGGTGTATAGTCGAAATGCGGTGCACAAAATGGAATCCTGTCTCTTGAAAGGCCATCCCCACTCTCTCTCTCTCTCTCTCTCTTTTTGGCTTTCTGCGGGAGTCTGACATGTGTCGTGTTTCCATTTTCCAGCACCATTGGACACATGCTGAAAAAATAAGAATGAAAATTATACACTTGCAACGCGAACTTAATTATACCATTTTGGTCGGCTCTAACGTGTTATCCCACCAAATTAACAATTAGCCCACGCCATTACAATGAAATATTGTGCATGGACATTATGCGGTGCCCAATTTAATAGGCTTCATACCGCGATAAGTTATTTATGATGCCCACCCATGTTCGCGAATGAGATGACCTGTTCAATTTAACATGGTACAGGGACATCATCAGGTCAAGTGCAATTTGTTTTAAAAGCCGTTGTTGAGAATCAAAAAAAATTAATACAAGAGTGAGTTTGTACAGGGTCCAAGTTCCCAACAAAATTTAAAGATAAGCAACAATCACATCAAGTCAAGCCTGATTGTTGCTTCCAACTAATTGCAGCTCTTTGTATTGCTTGATGAAGTAAATTCATAACTTGCGGCCTTTGAATGTGTGTGCCGTCTTGTGTAATAACTTGGCACATTTTTACAAACGTTATAGTGGGGCAGAAAATGGAATACGAAATGCTCGCTGCTGTGCGACTAAAGGAAAGTAAAATTTGATCCTCATGTATCGTTGAAGCTCTGCTGTGTAAAGACAAGGCACAAAAAGGAAGCGTTTGTGGCGTACGTGAATAATTCCTGGTCGGGTTAGTTCACTTAGTCTTGCGGTATACGTAATCCAGCCCCCCCTGGAGTATACACCCGCGGTTTCAAGAGCGGGCATGCGAGTAGTGTCTGGAATTGCAAAATTGGTCGCCACATTTTCCGGAACGAGCACAGAGATATTCAGCTGGGTAAGAAGCCGCCACATGCTTTTAAAAGGCATCATTACCTCCCAGAAAGCACATTTATAAATTGTCGATTCTACCATATTTCCAGGACGTACAGGATCATCTTTGCATTTTTAATATTTAGAATGGGCTTGTCACGAAGGTGTTTCACTTTGCCAGAAATTTGGCATTACTTAGTCATATTAATTCAGTTTTGTGAAAGGAAGGTCTCATAAACGAAAGATTAGTTTCCTGCTTTACCACTTGATTTGAATAGGCATTGCCAAATGTAACATAAAGTCTGATTGACCAAATCATCCCAATGAAGAAGTTGGTTACAAATGTGTTGTCATAAGCATTTATGCAAAGACGAGAAAGGAACGCGACCAGAGTCCGGTGCTTCCCTGATAATAATTGCGACACCTCCCTTTTGAGTCCCTATACTACTCCCGCCCCCGCTCTCCTCTTCCTCCCACTACCACCCTTTTTCTCTTTTCATCCTGGGTCTCCCCCCCCNCCCCCCCCCCCCTTTTACCTCCCTCTCTGCCTCCCCCGAAAAGCCGCATTCCAATTCCGTTATCTCCTGCTGCCAGTCTGCACCCCGAGGCCAGCCTCAGCAGCTGGGACCATTATCTGTGCTTTGAATGTACGTTGTGCTCATGAATCACCTCCCACCCCTCCCCCCTCCCTAACCCACCAAAGCAACCACCCCCGTCGGCTCTATCACTACCAACTTCTCCACTTTGATGGCAGTGTCACCAAGATACGGCCCAGTGGCGTTTGAGAAATTCGCAAGACTAATTTGACAAGAATGTGATCTTATACACCGGTTTCCAATGTCCAGCATATCCTTCTTCTAATCCGCTTATTCTCTCTGTCGGGTCGGGTATTTGTCCGACCTGATAGTAGCACTATCGCCCGCACGACGTGAGAGTGGCAGGAGTGTGCAGGGAAAAGGTGCGCCATCTATGCGTGAAGAATCGTACTACATGGTTAATCGGCCGGCAGCGTGGTACTATCAGGTTGGATGGAGAGAAATAGCGCTTTCTAAATTTTGGAAACGGGTTCACTTGTTTGATATAAGGCCAGTATAACGTGTAGATAAACAAGTTGTCCCAAGCCTGGGCATATTGAGTCTTCCAAGTCGACGGCCGTGCTTTTAGGGTGGGTAATAGCGGAGCCATTTTGTCAAAGGTCATGTCGTTCCTGGTGGCAATTTCCTGCGGACAGTCAGCGGACTGAGGGGGGGGGGGNNTGTTTGGAAGCTCCCGGCGATCTTGTTTCTCCGGGCTGTATTTCTGGCTTGAAGGGCGTGGAGTTAATCCGGGCTCGGGGTGTGGACAGTCCGGGCAGGCTGAAAAGACGCGATAGGCTTCCTGCTGGAGTGGTGTAGGCGAGACCCTTTTTGCTCGCCGATTCCGCTATCAGTCGGGACTCCTCTGCAAACATGTCAATTCCACAGCCTTTCCCTGGGTTTATACTGTACCCCCCACACCCCCAAACCCTCTCCTGGTTTTTCAACCCCGATGCTGTGCCCCTGTTTGCGAAATGGCCACGGTTTCCTCATCACGTTGTTTATCTTGTGCTTCCACCTAGCTTATTGATACGCGGGGGCTCAAATGGAATGGATTTTTTTTTTTTTCTCTTCTTTCCTCTATGCACCGAAGGGGTGTGTGCTTCGATCAGTGCTTTTATGGCGCGTGGTTATGTTAACATTGGGATGTGCGGTGGGGCTCATATAAATACAGGACTGAAAGTGATGAAGGAAGCTGGGCGGAGAAGATCTATTCTGATCAAGATTGCTTCCGTCGGGGGGGGGGNGGGTAGGACTGTTTGAACAAGGGTTTCAGACCACGGGCGAGATCAACTGGTATATAAATAGATACATTTCCGCTGACTCTCGGAATCCTTCAAAATTGCTGGTGAGAGTATGCATTGTTAGACTTCTTGTGTAGCATTTCTTCGAAAAAAATGTCCTCTATGGAAAAAAAAGTAGACATAACGGGCCATTCCCAATTTTTACCATTAACAATGCTGGGGAACGTAACCAGATTGGTATTAATTTCAGGTCGCGCTTGGTTAATTTCACGGCCTGCGACTGGGTTTATCATTTGCGGCGAAATTTTCCATGGATTTGGCTGGAATGAGTAACCAATAACCTGCAGTGTATGTGCTATATAACGGATGGAACTCATCTGGTTTGAATGTGCGTTATGACCATTTTCATGGTAAATGATGTATCCTCTCATGGGGGGTGTTAAAAGCAGAGGGTGGCCCTTTTCTCTCCCTGAGTTGAAATGCATTAAATTATAGTAGCTTGTTCACATTTTAGCAGTCCCGACTTTTTTTTCCCCCCTCCGAAACTTCAGCACGAGCTGATGGCACTCACACCCGGTAACGAGCTATATTTCCAAATGAAACAGTTCGCTTTTGACAGAACCGCGGATGATGACGTCATTGCGCGATTTTGAGTCCTCTCGGTACTGGGTTTAGTTTTGTCGAAAATCCGGTTAATTCTCGAACTTGCCCCCCAGAAGAGGAGGCTTTATCAGTGGGAAATGAAGGACCCAATTAGAGCAATTTGCTGCAACAAGAATGGCACTCGAAAATTTTGACCACCTTATATCCTCTCGTGTTCCCCCCCATCTGCCAAACAGCTAGAAGCTGAAATAAGGGAGTTATGAAAATGGGGGCGGGCGAGGATAATCTTGGGAAAAGCCTTTCCCTCGGATGCCTTTATTAGACCGCAGAATATGTTGTGAGGGGGAATAATTTGCTGCTTGATTGGACTTCTTGGCTTACTTCCTCTTCCAACACAACTCCCATTCAGCGTGAACATTGCCCTTCAGGCCAGCTTGCGCAGCAAACTGCGATATCTTGGTCGGTTAAGTGGAAGCAAGAGACGGTTACATACTGTCGGTCCTGCACCAATTCTGCTTACTCTACCCGAATTGATGTGTAGGCATATATACTGATGTAGGTCAAATCAGATAATTATCAGTGCAAAGATGTAATGCGATTACTTTCGCATTTGCTTGGAAAACAAATATGCCCTTTCATTTGGGGAAGTAAATAATGACTGCCGCCTATGGATTATGCATGAAGTATTTGTCAAAATTGGCGGAATAATGAATTGTGTTCAGCACGATTTTGATTAATCATCCGATTCCAAAACGGTTCAGCCTATATCGGGATAAGGTTGACAGCAAAGTTATGATGCCGTTGTAATTCAATCAGCCTCTTTCGTTTACTTTGTGTTTGCTGAGGTGTGTATGTACTCATCGTATTATCCAGAGTTAATTTACACCGATATCGATTTATGACGGTCGCCAGAAAAAAAGTCGCGCTCTTTTTTCTCTGGCCGATGTCGGTCTCAAAAGGATTTTCGTGGATAATGAAGTTAGGTAATGAGCTCTAAAAAGTAAAGAATGAGGCGAGGAAAATAAGGTTAATTTTTTTTGTAAGAATAAAATGCTTTCCGGGCAGATATTCCCACAAAAGACAGTTCACTGTATGGATGGTGCGCCTAACCTCCGGTGCATCCCACCCTTCCATGTCGACTTTGTCACCATGCGGCGTCACGGGCTTGTCCTCGCCCGCTCTGACAACCACTTAGTCCCTCATTAGAAGTTCACCTGCTTCTCTTAATTCCTGGCTGGGCGTATTAAAAGCAAAAGGGGGGGGCCGCCGCGATCCAAAACCAGGGCCTCGGTTTTGCCGAGGCGCATTCCGACCTGGGTAAGATCCGCCTGGAGGAGAGAGAGACGCTTTTCTTCCAGTTTAATTAGGAGACTCACAAGGGAATGGTACGAAATCAGGTAATGGAGTTTCTTGATGAGACCTATTCCATTCGATAGCTATTGTATTCATATGCTGAAATCTGGAATTTTAGCTGCTGAAACCTGTGTTAACTATGGGACTTTCTCTTTCCTTGTCAGATGTACTGTACGTCCTGACTTTGGTGATCTTGAGGGTCGTAAATTATTGGGGGGACACTTTTTTTTTTTTACATAATATTTATTTTGTGCATCCGTTTCCAGTTCTGCCGTTTTACCGATACTGCCGTAGATCCCTGCCAAGTCGGAGGATATATATTTCAGCAGTGCTGTCGTTTTGAGAAAGGGAGGGGGGAGAAAAAGTTTGTTTTATTGCTTCATACTCGATTGTCGCTGCCAGAAGCTTCCACAAGGTGTAGTCTGAAATATAGGCGGGTATGTGACTTACATTGAACTTCCTGGTACTCACGAATATGATAAGCCAAAAATAGCCGAAATTGCCGAAATCGCCTTACTCTATAGATAGAGTAAGTGTACACAACTGTTCATGCCTGGGATGCCAGGGCTTCGAAAGATACTGTACTTGTGAATAGGATTTAACTGTATCCGGCACTAGTCAGTTCATCGACTTGAGCAGTTTGCCAACTCAAAACTTGTTACGTTTACTTATGGATACCCTGGAGACCTAACTTGCATGATGCGTAAACTTTGGACCTGCGTTATTCATAATGTATAGGGCGCTTCTTAATTAATTTCCTGTAGATAGCTAGCCAGAGAAAATGCAGCCGGCTTTCATTATGCCATTGCACAGTTATTACCCGCGGGTTTGAATGAGATCCTTTGTATATACGGAAGGAAAAGCTGTTTCCAGCCCATGTAAATGATAGCACTTGGAAGGGTGGAAATATTCCTATAATTCCTGGATATGCCCCCTTTTCGGAACAACCTTGTAGATCGAAAAGACTTCTTTTGGCAGGATAATCCGGAGCAGCATCATAGATACACCTGGTTGGTGCTAGTAGGTGACGTTTAATTTTGTTAAGACTATCCGTAGAGTTTAGCAGCAATACTTGGGAACTCGGGTAATATTGGATGGAAGCTTTTCATCCTAACCGAGAGGGCTACCCAAGAGCCTCTCTTGTGCTGCGGGTGTACATGACATCCAGGCGTTTTCTAGTTCGCTGCGAGCCTGCAGTTGGCAAAGTGAGTATTACGAACCAAATATCGGTGGCTCTGCTTTTAAAATACACTCATGTGTTTGATATGTGCACTAATTATAAGCAAGTGTGCCAGTGCAACTCTTCATATTGAAGTTACATTAGTGTGGAACTGCGCGTAATGCAGCCTCTCGTTCAGCGATATGGAGCAAATCGAGGCATTATTGCTCCTTCATTAACGTTACTTTTGGATGTTAATTAAATATGACACGAGTGTCTCCGAACATTGCGGAGAGGAATTGATTTTGGTTGACGTTGACTACCAAATGTGTTGCACTACCACAACTACACTTGGGATGTGTATACTGGGCGTAGGAAAGTTTCCGCCTTCAAAATGTATTTACCATTCGATTCTTTTCTCTCGACAGATGGCGTAATGTCCCATATTATTTTCCTTAGTCCCCCCCNCCCGAACAACTTTAGGCCCAGTGAGGTGCGTATATTGCTACATTTGCATAAGGTGAAATGAATGCGGGAGTTAGCTGAAAGCCTCTCGAGGATTTCTCCATTCCAAATGTGGCTTGAAATGCATATCGTACAATTCCAGGACCATTATTATGGATGGTTGCACTTAAAATCATGAGGAACGCATAACCTACACTTTCATCATGTATTATTATTATTATTATTATTATTATTATTATTATTATTATTATTATTATTATTATTATTATTATTATTATTGAGATGCGTATCACCCTCCGTGTCGTCAGATTTTATGTTGCGGGAGAGCCTTTTAACTTGATTAGGAGAGAGTTGTGAGGTGGAGTTGAGACCAAGTTTGGCATAGCCAGTGTCATTTTGGATGCTTGTTTGTCCCAAGCTTATGAAACTTTGGAACGTACAGCATCATTTGGGTTCTTCCGACTTCCTTTTTTTTTCCTTGGTGAGCGTAAAAGTGAAGGCCTCTGCATCCGATTTCCATTCCAACGACTTCCCTTTCCCCTTCCCTTTTCTTTTGCGCCGTTTTTGTTTGCTCTCGAGTTCATTTGACCCAGACTTCCACCAGATCCACTTTGCCACGAGTAGGTTTTCTTCTTCCGAAGGGGAAAAAAGGAGGAAGGGGAAAATAAAGTTGTTGTGATGAACTAGGCTACCATTCTGTTCTTCTCCATCTGTAACTCAGCAATATTTATAGCTGGCTCTAGACGTGGGGAGGAGAGGAAAACAAAATTGATTCAGGGGGCAAGCCCTCGGCGGAAATTGTCCTTGTTGAGTTCATTATTTCCCCCGTACACCTGAGATCCGAGGGCCGCTTTGTGAGCCGGGAATCCCATCTCTCTACATTTATGGAAGTCTAGATTGGGAATGTTAATAAGACCGTTTGAAAGTTGGGGAACTGTTCCAGGGGGAGGCGTCATCTGCGGAATGCCATTGAAGGAGTCAAACAAAAGTCTGGGGACATTTTTTTTTTAACTTTCAGAGAAAGAGAAGGTCTGTGTGGTTTCACACATCTGAAGGCTGCGAATAAAGAAATTCCAAGAATTTATTTGCGGTTCGATTGGTTGTTTTCGACAAAGGAAATACAAATCCATCCTCCGTTTGATTCCATTCCTCATTTTTTTTCTTCGTATTATCTGGGAAGTAATAACCCCGCGAAGTGAATTTCAAATTAATTTCGAGTATATGATTTTTTTGTTTGTCCCCGTGCTGATATGTGGTTTACACAGCAGGACAAGGAATATTGCTCTGTGAATGCCCCCTCTCTCTCTGTGTCGCCCCGGTCTGACAAAAGGAAGGTGGGCACTCTGTAGTTTGCCTTTGTACTGTTCGACAGATATGATATTGATCCCTGTTTCCATCGGAAACATGGAGGCTGTTTTCGACAGCTACCTAGCGGATCCTGTTACAGAACTTCTGCTTCCGATGAAATTGTTCTGTCGGCTGACAGAAGAAAACTGGATCCAGTGCGATTTGTGTCGGGTCGGGGGAAACAGGGCGGCAAAAAGAGAACAAACGGACAAAAAGGAAGTTTTCATTAAAATCTCATTGTGCAACGGTGTTGTTGTGTGAGCATCTGCGGTGCGTAATTAATTTTTTATGCCCGGCTCAGATTTTCCTCTTGCACCCTTGCCCCATAAAAAAAGTTGGAGACTGCTACAAAAAAAAAACAGGACAGCAGTGTATAGATTTTCATTAGCCTCAAAATAATGTCCATTAACAGCTTTGCGCTAAAAATGACGCCATAAAAGTCCAGTAAACACTGATATACATTGCAAATAACCTGACTCAATTAGCGCCACGCGCATTGGATTCTGATTCCCCTCGACCAGTGTATTGCAATATTTTACCACCACTGGCTTCGCCCGTTTCGACAATGACCCCTGGTTGAAGTACCACCGTCCATGTCCCAATAACCCTCAACCAACTGCCAACCGTATAGTTGGCAATCTTTCTGGCGTAGTTTTTTTTTGGTGGGTGGCATTTGACTCTCTCGCGGAATGCGGTCGAGGTATAGCTCTCGCAACGCTGAAAATGGAGCCGAAAGGGATATACGTGCTGGTCAACAGCCCAGCTCCCGATATTGTTGGCTTAAAAGTATTTGCAGGGGCCTGCGTTCCAAAGGCATGCCAAGCCTATTATTTTGTTGGTCGCTGGTGGTTGCACTGGTGATCTTAACTGACTTTCGGGTTGATTGCGGCAGGTCACGTGACATTGCAATGACAGTACAAGTTGGCAACACGGGAGGTGCAAAACATCGTAAAATTTATGATAGTCATCGAAGAGAATAATTTGTGCAAAGGTCTCCTAGGTGTATTTAGCAATTGCGGTACGTTATGAAGTAGGGCAAAGGCACTTTCGATAACGCAGTTTACGGTTCAGGCAGAATTTCGGTTTGACTTGACTGGAATAATGCCATTTCGTCCCAAGGAACACTGAAGTTGAGAGTTTAGGAGCCAAAACAAAGGGAACTTGGTACAGTGTTTTGAAATTCGACCAGACGCATGTCTGAAGTGTCTGGGAGAAACTTGGGGAGGAGAGGCGCCCCCTTTCACCCGCTTTCATTCAGGCTGCACACAGAGGAAGGCGGAATGGGTAAAGCAAATAGCTGCACGCTGCTTTTCCCCAAAGGGTTTTGGCAGCTTCCTGGATGTCTTACCCCCTTTAGACGCAGCACGCCGGATAATTTTCCAAATCCAAGTACCCCGGCTCGTAACGCGCGTTACTGTCCGTCTTCAGGGTGTCACTTGATGATGCAGATCAAGGCAAAGAGAGGGGGGTTCTCAACCTCCGGGCTGTTTCTGGGATTTCGTGTGGTGTAGACTCAAGACAAGGCCTCAAGTGCATTCAGAATTTCTTGTAGTGAACGTACCCTAAGGCTGAGAAGTCAGGTGAGCCTGTCGAGCTCACCTGGAGAGCTTTTGAGTCACGAGATTTAGAGAGAGAGAAAAAACAGATCTTTTATTTTTTGAGTAAGAAGCCGGCAGATTCTGCATCAGTTGGTTGAATTTAGAGCCTGTTGTATATGAACCACCAAGACGATATGGCGTCAATTCATCCTCGTGCTGCTGCGGTACACCTTACATGTAATAATATCCGGCAGAGATGAAATTTTCAGATGGCAAAAGCACTCCCTGCACTTTGACCGATTGCGAGCATTGAAATAATGCCAGCAATGTTCATCTGCCAGGAACTCCCCCCCCCTGCTGGAGGCGTAGGCGGAGAGGACTTGGCTGTGGGAGGATGGAAGTGGAAAAGGTATCCGAGTATGTGAAGCATCTGGTGCACCAGGAGGGCCTCGGAGATAGAGGATTTCCGGTTGGGATGAGGGAGGGATCCGGATACGGAGAATTCTTGCGTCAGGATTCATTAGCGCATTTATCAAAGAGAGGGGGGGGGGGGACTTACAGGTGTATATAGCCCGGTAGCCCCCCCCCCTCCCAACGAAACGAGGAGGGATAGGCGGTAAATTAATGGAACGAGCGCGGAGGGAGCTGTGGATTTACAGCCCACGATATGGCCAAGTGCCTTTGGGTGGGTGGGGGAGGGGGATGACTTGGACTTCCACTCTCGATAATAAACGAGCATCTGTGCTTTGGCGCTGCCGCCCCGGGCTCATCAAGGTAGGACTCATCCCACAACATTGCGGGGACGGGGGTCACCATCCCGGAAACTTGCAACAACAAAAAAATGGTGCAATTTTTTTTTTCTCGTCCATGTGACGGATTAGTCCCGCAATGCGTTTTCATCCGTGGTGCTTTAGCAGGCCAGATTTTGAGTCCGGAACAGGGCTGAGGGAGATTTTCGGACATTCCGCAGATTCCAGAATATTGCGGGGGGGATCCGCCGACGCACGGACTATTCCGCATTCTGGCGGCTGGTGAGTTCAGCTAGCAGGACTCTCGGTTTAGTTAAAATGGACTGGTTCGTATATTTTATTAGCGATTTTATAGACGTCTAACTGCAGGCAATTTTTTGTATACTGGTATTTGCAGACATGGTATTGAAATTTGGCTGGAGGTGGAGTTAAAATTTTCAATTGAATTCATAACTGCAGGGACTGGGAATTATGCCAGTGTGTCACTGCACTGGTAACTCTGCCAAAATCGCTAAACAATCTGCCATATTGCGGGAGGCAAAGTTGGTAACCGGGTAGTTTCCATGTGGCATATTCATGGCGTAATGGCTGAGTTCGAATAATGTGGAGAGCAATGCGTAACTTTTCATATGAATTCTGCTTACGCTCATTGGCTGATGTATAGCAAGAAGGCCTTCAGATATGTGCGTTGCCTATAGCGTCCATTATTGTTACATCTCTTTATGGCCATCCAATGCACAGTACATGCATGTGAGATACAGCTGAGCAGTAAGTGCTGCACGGTGTTTGCATGTTGTACCTGCGAAGTAAAAGTTGGTTTGCACATCAGCGTTGACTGGGGCTGTGTGTGAGTTAAGCTGTGGAGATTGCTCATTTTATTGTCTCATGCCTGTTGTGCTCGCCACACGACAAGGATCCAAGTTAACAATGCAGCAGGGGTTTTGTGTCCAGACCAGTTAGAACGACGGGAAGTCTCCTTTTGGAGGAATGGCAGCCATGACTTGAGAAGTGGGATTCGTCACGTAGGTGCTGTAAATTCTATTGTACCGGCGGTGCTAAGTAATATGGTTTGCTGGCTGTCAGTGGGCTATCTCGAGTTGAGAGTTTATGATTGGAGTTGTATGTCAGGTATTTCATGGTAGGCAATTACGGCTATCTCTGGAGAGAATGTGAGAGCCTGGCAATTTCGTGCTCATCAAGGCGAAATAATAAGAACTCCTTAATAAGGCAGCCCTGGAACGAGGTTCGCAAGGGTAATGTTTATTTACATTTGCGGGATTGCATAGACTAGTTTAAGGCGAAGTGCCATTCATTATACCTGCCTGCCATTTTTGTGCAAAGTTTACGTCAACCTGCAGCGCATTGTTGGCTCTTGTGTCGATTCTCATTCTTTATTGTTTCGGCTGGTATCCGCACGCTGGTGAGAGCCGAACCCGAAACTACTGCAGTCTGACAGAAACATGGTCATACACAATGGAAGTAAGTGGGGTGTGACTTTGATATTTTTTTGGTGTTAGCCTGTGGAACAATGCGAATCGCTGTGGTCTCCCACGTTCCTCGCACGTGATCAGTCAAACCGTGAAGTTCTGTCGGCATTAGTGGGGGCACATTTTAATTATTCATCAATCATCGGTTTTAACCCAGTCTTGGTGAGATCTGCATTGCAGCATCCCTGCGGGGAAATTAGTGTAGCTCCTGAAACAATGTTGCAAAATACCTTATTGTTAACGCTGTGCACCGTAAGAATACTGAACAAGTGCACCTGATGAATGTTTGATTCCAGAAATTATCCGAAACATGTCTGCAAGTACTTCGATTGTGGGATTGATCAACGTAGTTCTCATCCAGAATGACTTAATTACACGGTCGATTGATTTGTACCTCACTCTGGTATGAATGAAAGTGGTTAGTCAAGGCGGGGCCTGATGGGAAGGCAAGCGCGCTTCGTTAGCCATTTCTTCCCATGGCGGCACCTCCAGTAGTATAGCCCCTAGTTGGATGAACCGATTGACATTGGGAGAAAGAGGGGGTGGGACTGACGACACGGCGTATACGAACGTAGTACGTACGTAAGGCCTCTCCCGAACAGAATTGGCCTCTCGGAATTGCCTTTGGGTCAGTTGGGGCCCCGAGAATAAGGGAGCCATGCCCGCATTATTTGTTGCTCCGAATTACATGGCTGCGTTTCCAAGGCTCTGATGCCTGCCCTTGATGGCCTGTAAGGCAATCTTCCAAGGCTTGACTCCGGGATATTTCTTGCAGGCGCCACTTATTCCACTTTTAGCTCGACTCAGGAGACTCAGCCCCATCTGTATTCATTACGCTCAAGAACATGACGATTGTAGACATTCTAACAACCTGTCGTTTGGCAGGAACGCAAATATCCTGCTCCGTAACGGTTACTTTTGACAACCGGAGGGGGGTCTTTCAGGAGGCAAACACATCGGTCCATCGAGTTATTGAAGGTGACCTTGCTGCGAAAAATCTGCTAAGTGCATGCCGTCAATTTTAAGTATAGCGACCGCTTTGCAGATTCCCTGCGGACCAAGCACGTTTGTTTACAGTGTTTACGGGTAGTGAGCACTTGGCACAGCGTAATGAAAAGTACACGACAAGTCGAGTCAGCCAAATAATGAGATGTTTTTGCTCACTCTGTAATGAAAGAATATTTGTTTTTGCATGTACCAGTATGTCCTTTCATTGTAGTTTAATAATCGAGACATTAATTTCACTTTTTTCTGCCTGTGTCGCCCATGGTACAGTATATGTACTCATCAGTGGCTTTTTTTTTCTGGAGAAACTCATTTGCGGTTCCCCTCATGATTCCCCGTGCATTTCCGCAGGGGATCCAGGAAATGAACCATAAATGACACCACTCCGAAGTCAGCTCTACTGGTCCATAAATCCGTTGGTGTTTGGCCAGGAAGGAGTTATCCATTCCATGGGGTTTCCCCTTTTGTACGGCCCTCCTCCGATCGTACGTCTTGTCTCTCTGACGGTAACGGCCCCGAAAGCTGGCCCCACTTTCCTCGGAAATGCCTGTGATTCTCCAGAAGCCATTCGTAATAAACCCCTAACCCATTTCACTTGACGGACTTGTATGCTCGCTTCCCAAACTAGATTGAAAAAAAAAAAAAATCCCCCTCCCTACCCGCCATTCCTCTTCAACTGCTAATGAGGTGAGGGAGTCGTCGCCTAAGCAAAGTTATGGTTTACCGCGACGAGAGAAAAATATGCATATAAATTAAATACCTTAGTCCAGGTTGGCCGGAGCTCTAGCTTCGGAAGGACCTTTTCATCCCTGTTCCCATTCATCATGAGATTGAAGTCTCACTTTATTGCGTTGCTTCCAGCCGGAATCGATCTCGGGACACATCCCCATGAGTAAAGAACGATTGGAAATTATATCGCCTGCTGGAAGACTGGAACCTTCATAATTATCCAGCAGGTTCCGTACACACTATTGTTATTATTAATCTCGTTGTGTTGATGAAACTCGGCCCCCGTGCTGTGTAGCAATGCCCCCTTTTTTTATTTGCAGCGGTTAAAATGTAAAGCTGAGTGTACGTTGAGTTCTGATGAATTTTTTTTTGTTTAAGGACACACAAAATGAAACGGACGGAATGTACACAAGCTGGGTGTTTACATAGGAAATGCCTAAAAAGCAGGGCGGTGGGATCGTTTTCATTGTTTCATGATTTAACAACTCTCTGCTGCTGCAACCATTGCGCCGCCGCCAGGGGAATTAACAATTTTTGTCTGCAGGAATATATAACATTCGATGTTGAATCCCTTCCTTTTGCATTGTCATCAATTTTCGAGCTCCATTCAGCATCATGGCGGTGTACCCCTGTGGATGTTATTAGCATTATGTGCAAACGTATTAATTTAAACGGTAGCTATTCATGAATTCCAATGCACTTAAATTGCCGTTATTTGGGGGGGGGGAAAGGTCGTCCATCAATGCGTAATGCATTATTTATTGGAGCCAATTCGTGAACTGCACTTGTTAATTTGCGAGCTTAGGAAACCCCTCGAATATTTGTGCTCAATGGACGCAGAGGAAATTAACCATATATTTGGAACCATAATGCAACAATCATGCGTGCAGTCCCATCGAAATTCCCAAAGTAGTCGTAGAGTTTTTGCAGGAGATTTGAAAATTCGCCATTTTGGTTAGTAAAAAAAAAGTGCGCAGAACTGGGCGGCAGATTGCAATTATCTTTGTACTAACCAGTTCATTATATGCGCTGAATAATTAAAAATGAGTCTGAGTCTGTGCGACGGAAATACATGTAGATGAGAACAGGGCTTTTGGGAAATACGCAGTCCGTGTAGGCATGTTGCCTTTTTTTTTTTTAAAAAAAAGGGGGTAGTAATGAGTAGATAACAGATAGAGCTGTACAGCTGAAACAAGTGACGGAGACATTTTCGTCCCTTTTGCGCAGGCTCGTATATATCCTGTGTATGGCGAGGCAAAGCTATTACCTGGCGGGATGAAGTGAATTTCCGGCCAGTTAGGTTTCATCATCTTTAGGGGTTGCCATAGCGATAGGGTTTACTTTCCCGCCTCGGGGTCAAGGAAGAAAAGAGATTTTTCGGAGGAACGTATATAGGGCGAGGAGGGTATATATAGGGGGTGGGCTTCCCCGTCGAGATCAAACTTTAATACTTCCATTTCGACTGCAGATTGGAAGGTGGGAAGTTACTGCTGCCCTGCTGCAGAACTTGCGTTTTTTTCACTTTTCCACAAAAAAAATGTGCGAATTAATATCCTTTGAAAGTGTAAGGTTGGTAGAATGCAAGCCTGCAGGTTCACCTTCAGATTCATTATTATGTAGTATACAATTATGCTTCGTTGTAGGTGCAGACCGTAGGGGAAACAGAATCTATAAATTTTGAAAGTCGCAAACACGTTTTCTTCAGCGCCCAATGTATGTGAGGGCCCATTCTGAAGGTACCATCTGTTGCATCCATTTGGAAACCAGGTGAAAAGGGGATGGAATAAGAGTGGACCGAACTCAGCTTTTTTTTCTCTCTCTCCCCGTCCTTTCTGCGCTTTTTTTTCTCTTCTTTCTTCTCCTCTTGACTCTTTTGGTCAAGTTGGAGGAAGCGAATAGAAGTTTCTTAATGCTCGTAGCGAACGCCCTGGAGACCGCCAACAATATTAGTGGAAGGAAGTTCGTCTCTTCGGCACCTTTTTTTTCTCCCCCCACGTACTCTTGGTCTTGTGGTCCTCTTGGTTGGTTTTATATCTGGCACGCTTGTGGCCGGTTTGGTGGTGCAATGCAGGTTGACCACACCGAAAAAGAGTTGCTCGTGACTTGAACCCAGCGCGTCAGTTAAAATGGCGTGGAATTGATTGACGCGGCTGACAAATTGGAATGTGCACTTCACGCTGCCGGGGTTAATGAAGTAATGCGCATCGGCTTTCGTTATCGAAAATGTCCCCACACCGCAGGCACGACGGGGAAATATTGAGGGAGGTCAGAACCGACCTCTCTGGAAAGTTATGGAATTTGCGTGTATGACTTCTACCATTTTTTTTTTAAAAAAAAATTATTATTTAAAGGTTGAAGGGTAGGGTCTAATTCAAGGCAGGGTCTTAGTGAATGTCCTTCATTAGCATGCAAGAGCGAAGGCGGTTTGGAATTATGCGGCCGTGCTCTCCTCTGTCGCCATTTTAGCCCGCCAACAACTTCTTTAATCAAGGGCTTTGGCCCGTAATGATGGCAACTGCTACCTGCCGACGCAGGGCGGTGGGTTGGAGTATAAGCAACTGCTAAAAGTTTCATGTGTCTTAATTCAGATGGTGAGCCAGAAAGAGGAGCTGGAGAACCAGCTGAGGCACCAACTTCGACACCAGGCTGCGGCCCATGCTGACCACCTGCAGGACGCTCTCAGGGTGCAGGCTCTGGAGCTGGAGAGACGTTGGACCACCATGCTGGACGATGAGGTCAGGGCGGAGAGGACCAACTTTCATCAGACCCTGGGGTCGCTTATCGCTAGGGTCAAGGGTCTAGACAACGCCATTCGATGTGAGTATATAGCACCAGAGAAATATCAGCATCGGTATATGAAATATCAGCAAAATTGACATGAAAACCACTCAAACTACATTAGAGAGAAAGGATTTATGGTTGGCTGTCGGGAGTGCTGCAGTACTGCCATTTTTTTGAACTCGTTGAGGCGCATGTGCTGTTTTTTAAAAAAACTACTTTGGAGTTCAAATGTGCGTGCATACCATGCATTACCAGTGTTATACCACTTTATTTTTTATTGACTTGTGCTGTACAGTGTGAATCCAGCGGGATACGACAACCATATATTGCACCAGGGTTGTGCATTTAAACTTGCTGCCTCAGCCCTCTCAGAGGAACGCAATTAACGACGAAAGTAGCAATTACTTGGCGAACAACGTTTTGTAACCACCCCCCACTTACACTCCAAATGTTATTTTATGACAGTGCGAGGATTCCTCCTCCTCCTCCAGAAAAAAAGGGGTCGGTTCAAAGGTGACATTAGGTAAATTTTCCATATCCAGTCGACCTTTTCCCCCCACCTGAGAACCAGAAAATGGATTTTCTTTTAGGCAGCTACGATCCAAATTGAATGAGGCGTGCTCCCAACAGATTTAACCTTTTCGTGAAGGTGCGATGGCAGCATTAATTTCAGTTGGAGGGATGGAAGTGCAGCAGGGGACTAAAGCACTATCCCTCCCACTCCTGATGGTACGAATAAGAGCCCCCCCTCTTTTATCCCCCCCCCCCCCTTGCTATATACTAGCCGAGGAGAAAACAAGCTCTCCAGGAAATGAAGCGGGTTGTTTCTCGTTTTCTCTCCCTCCATCCGCGTTATAGAGCCGGATGAAAAGCAAGCCCGATGAGAAATCCATCACCGGTTGGGATCTGACTTTCTCCTGCTGCTCATCTGGCTGGTATGCACCATCCTTAGTGCCAAGCCCACCTCTTTTCTTTTTTAATACATATTTTCTATCCGAAAAAAAAGAAGAGATCGGAGGGTGAGGCTGGTACTTTCCCCCGCATTGATGTTCTGTCATCCCGTATAAAGCGGTAATAAATTTTATCCGCAGGATTTCGCCAAGAAGCTTCCAGAAAAGCTGGACCAAGTGTGTGTGAAAAGGAGGTTGGAGTCGTGTCTTGGAATAATCAGGAGCCTAATATATTGGAGGATGTCTTTCCACAGGCTTTTTTTTCTGTCTGGGAGTTGGGGGCAGGGTGTTTCTTAAATGAAATCTGTAGGAATCTTCAGGTCGCCATCTTTGTTGTGTCAGGCTGCCATTTGCAAGTTTGACGTTGTCACGTATCGGGGCAAGGCGGTTGTGAGGTGTAGAAAGCGAGAAGTAGGCTCTCTGAGAGGGCTTCTAGATTTCCTTCTGGCTTCTCCCAAGCTGTGCTTCTCTCAAAGGCTTTGCACAGTCGGCTGAGCAGCGTCAGGGAGAAGAGAATGAGAAAAGGAGTCGTTGTAGGATTCTTAGTCCTTCCCCCCCCCCCCCCCCCNATTTCTAAAAGCAATCGGCGTTCGGATAAGGGCACAAAGAAAAGGTTTCGTAGGCGGCCCTACAAATGCTGGCCCCTTCTCAGGCCCCCCTATTTTTTTTTTTTTTAAATACCACTGGACGGTGCCTGTAAACACGTGGCTATTCATTGGGATGGTTTCGGTTAATTGGTGGCATATTTGTGGCGTTGATTAAATGCGTGCCTGTACCAACATGAGCGGAAAATAGGTGCGGGGATGTGGAAAATGCTGCGTTGATGAGGTGCCACAATTTCACGTGTGCGGGTCAAGATGTCACATTCTGGGAGCATAAACATGTAGGATGAAAGTTTATAAGTCATACCCTGAGCTTTTGGTTGGACTAATTCCGTATGTGCATGTCTTGCATTAAGCGAAACCTTAATATGCATTACAGACACCGAAGCTTTTTTGAATTTTTTTTTGCGTACATCACTTTACAGTTGAATTTCCCCCCGCTCAGTCGATATGTTCGTTACAGCACCCACATGCATAAGGTTCTAATACGATGTAAGCGCACGGAAAGTGACGTCCTGAGCGAAAGATATGTTTGACGGGCTTAAAGTCCCGCGAGCTTCCGCAATTCGCGAACTCGATTAAGGGATTCAGCTCAAAAGAGCAAATAATGTCAACCTCCACTGGTTTCCCCCCAAAAAAATACTTTCCCCTAGAGGAGAGAAGTGAGACTGCGACCTATCCCTTATTAGCTGTGTAATTCGGCTCGCACTGTGCTGTGGATTTGGATAACATTTTTCTGCAGGTCGCCATGACTACTGCGGAGAGGTAGAACCCCCGTTATCCCTCAGGAGATACGAGGCTTTTGTGGGAGGTAGGGGATGCGTGGGAGGTGTGGGGGTGATTTTTGCAATAGGACAGGTCCTGGGCCGTTGCGCCAAAAGCCATTGTCACGTGTCATTGTCAGGTCTACTATTGACCCTCCTCCTCCTCCCACATCCAAATTCCCCCCCCTCCCCACTCCCCAAAACCGATCTCCCCGGAGAAATGGTCCCCTTTGACCAGCACAACATGATAAAATGTCCGGCTGGGGGTGAATAGGAATGATGCATGGGAAAATGCTGTATACCTTGAGGCCGGTTTTTTTTATTATGGAGAAGCGATCGGTTGTGAAATTTTTTTCTCTCTCAACTCCCTCGAGCTACTTATATCGCTCTCCAAGGACCGGCCAGAAAATGGCCCTTTAACCTGCCAAATTATAAATCTGCCTTAGAAAATTTTCCCCATTGTTTTTTTTTCCCTCCCTCTCGCTGGTTCCGGCCATATTTGAACTGTGGCACATTTGGAGAGCAAAAGCGACCCACGCTGTTAAATCGTGTAAGTGGATATCATTACCGCGCATTTTATTCCGGTGAGAACTGCGCATAGACCCTGTGCTGTATTGTGAGATCGAGTTATACCCACACTAACCTGGCGGGAAACTTTTGAAACGACCCTATCCAATTGCCTCCAGGGAATCCGAGAGTACCCTATTCAAGCCTACGAATCAACGCTCGCGCAATGCTTGACCTCCGTACTTTACTCTCTTTTTTTAAAAAATCCAGCCCTTTTTTCCTCCCCTTCCCAGCAGCAATCCTCCGTTGTTTTTTTTTCTCCAGTCATAACGAGCTGGCCTTATAGCAGCGGGAATATTCCTCGGAGGAAACGGCACCAGTCGTTACGAAATGAAAATTACACCACTCCTCTGTATCGCGATATGAAGCCGTGGGGGATTTCCTAATGTTTACCCCAGCCTCCCATTTTCTTGGGAGGTCGGCCATTAGCGGCAGAGACTCTTGGGGGNGGGGGGGGAGATGACCCACGGGTCTGTTTGGAAGAGTGGGAAAGAAGAAGAAAAAAAATGTTTTTGCATTCATCATTTGCAGGCAAATTCGGCAGCCATCTTGGCACGAGTGTCATTGCGCGCAATAAAACTGCAGTGCTTTTTATTGATTTCATTTGCAACTAGGTACATTAATGTTTGCGAGAAAAAAATAGGTGGGGTTGTCGGAACCTACACAGGGAAAGTGAGGTGCTGTCATCAACAGGTTCCTCGTTGTGGAAGGGGAGAGGCTTTAGTGTCCGTACATTCACTTTGTGTGAGCTAGGTGAATTAGAATCAAAGCTGGAGCTGGTTTTGGGAATGGCAGGGAGCGAGTAAATTGAGAAGCCATCATGGAAAGGGGGGCGAAGGGAAGCAAGCGGAATGTTTGTACACGTCTCGACGGGATCTCCACAAAGATCGTGTGTATATCTTCGCTCCGATGGAGGTTTTGCAAGTTCTGCTAAACCACCCCATCTAGTATATACAGCAGCAGCGTCAAGAAGGGTCGTTGGGGTCTGAGTGACGTCCATGTCTGCATGGGATCTGCGGCTGCTTGAATACTCGTGTATACGGTCCAAATATACGCGTCTGTCTAGTGGGGGAAGGGTTTTCACTCGTGGACTCACGCCAGTGTACTCCTCGTTGCATAATTTAACTGTTCCCTGCAGGTACATGCTAAAGGACCGCTGAACTTTACTTTCGAGAAATTGAGATGAGGGTGGGCCGTGGCACCTGGGATTTCCGCCTCGTTCATGTCGTTCTAGATATTTTAAAAGCCCGTGGAAAAAGGGCGCGCAGGACTTCATTCGTCGCGACGTTTTCCTTTTAAAGGGTTAGGCGGTGATGAAAACTAGAGAGACGCCTGTTAAAAATACTCGCAAAGCAAAGTCAAAGTTCATTCTTACATTTAAAATGAGTGCTCAGAAATGTCCGTGGTGGCTATAGTGATTTAATCGGTTTATTTTCAATCAGTTACTCTTAGTGGTTACCGAAGCTGCTAACATTATATAGGTCGCATTGAATCATCTATTTACGAGTGGAAATGAGCATTGGGCGACTATATAGGGTGAGTAATCCATCTAGATTTATCCAGTTCATTGTTGGATGTGTCAACTTAGGCAGTGTACCATGTAATTACAAATGCAACATAATTGCTAGTAATTATCAAATTCCTTCAACCGACAGACCACTATATCATCTCACATGATATGAGCATACAACGTGGCATTTTGCAGGTCGCATTTATTGGTAATAAAAAATAGAACATAAATTATTCTCCTCTTTCAGTCTCTTATAAATGATGCCTTTTACCATTTGTTAGATACTGATCTGACGCAGTTGTTTGGCTAGTGTTAAATCCATACAAAATTAAGCTCGACTCCCGCTACCTTTCATACGCAGCAGGTTCATTACTTTCCCAGCCAATTCCTGCAATCGGATTTCTTTTTATTTTCATGCCCTTCCTTTTAAACTTTGATACTTCATTCTGCCAGCTGGATAAGAATTCTTTATTCAATTTTGCCAGTCCCAGATCCCTTCACTGATTTCTCTTCTAATTTTGCCTCCTAGATTTGAAATTAAATCATCCAATCTGTCAATTATATATCATTTATACTTGGGGGACGGATCAACGATTCCTATAGTCATATTTTTGCTCTGTTGCACTGTATACATTGGTGTGCAGTTGGATTTACTGCAGTGTTTGCTGCGCATTCAGACTTCTTATTGCTTCCGTTATTTAATTCACTCTTAACTCATCGGTTGATTGGTCACACGGGAAGAGTTTATGAGCATGTTAGCCTTGCACTGGGGGATTCCAATGGAAATTAACCGAGTTGAACCTCCCACGCAGCAAGCATGGGGAGTTCCGTCCGTCAGCACGCGATGTCTGTGGCAGCGTCTAATTATGTAATGACGAAAGTGTGTTGTATCAATGCAATGAAACGGGAGTAACATCGCATTTACATTACTTCATCCCATCCAGCTCGGAGCTAAGCCTCCGGTACAATCCAATTGCTATGCACATGGTCACACTGGACTTTTCGTGTCTCCTCAGGTCGCGCCGATCTGGATGACGCCTGGCGTCGTGCACAGCGTCTGTGGGCCGCCTGCTCTGCGCTTCTCCTGAAGCTGAAGACCGGAAAGACGGAGGGTTCTTGCTGGGAAGAGCAGCTGAAGCCCCTGAAGGCGGAGGTGGAGGCCGTCTTCGAAGCTGCAGGTCAGATATACACGGAACTGCTCTCTTTTTCTCCTTCCAGCTCAGGATTTTCTTTTCCTTTTTTTTTCTTCTTCTTCCGTTCTTTTTGCTTTTTCTCTGGCCGACGCTTGGTACGGCTAATGGACAGGATAATGGCGGAGGGAAGTGGCTTATGAGTCTGTTCCGCCTCATTTATTTCGCGTTGTCCCGCGGTATCCTGCGGTCCGTTAGGAGGGGGGGCGAAATGCGAAGAGCAATGTGTTCATTTTTTGGGGGAGCCTGTCCGATGGGTGGATAATCGGAAACGTATTCTTTGGCCATACGCCGGAAAAAATCGCATTTTTTTGTGGCTGTACATACAGCCTGCTGGATTAATGTGCCAATCATGATATAAGTTATACCATAATACTGTCGAAATCTGTTAATGCATATGCAATTTAGGGATATGAATAGATATAATTCATATAACATGATCATGCAGCTGGCGTAATGTAATTTTAACGTTGGTAAATATTTTGTTGCCGTTTACAAATATATATAGTCTTGTCTGTACGAAAATTGCGTATATTACTGAAATTGCGCAAATGGCGCTAAGGCCGGATAACCACCGGAAAAAAAATTTGGCAGTACAATGGCTGCCTAGTCGTCAATAATGGTATTCATTAAGCGCGTATTTTACACCTAGTAAAAATTTTAAATAGGATGTGAGATCACCAAATACTCATCGAAGGTTAATGAACATTACATCAGAATTTATCGCAGAATAGAATGGCTTATGGCACGGGCTACGCTTGTTACATGATCCATGCTGTATGAATAAGTTATTTTAATTGGAATAATACCCGTGTCGGATCTATTAGCGTAAAAGGCATCGAATTAACTAATGGACTGCACATTTAAACCACGGCCAATCGCGTCGGGGCATATGAGAATGCAGCTCACCATGTTTTGATAATTTTAGGGACTTTATTAATTTTTGTGCAAAATTTGGGGGAGTTTTTTGATCTTTACTTCTTCCAGCAGCTTTTCTGAAATGGCCAGTTGAGTATGCAGTGTTACGTGCGATTCTTGTCCATTTTTTTCTGAGACGCGTCGGCCAAAATGTCCAGCAATGACAATCTCATGGTACACTACGCGCGGTATCTTAATTTACGAGGTAGACCGCTTTAATGCATCTGCGTAACTGAATGTGGATTATACTGCTTCTGGTGTGGAGGCTTGTAATCCACTAATCTACTCCATTACACTATGGTACGTAATAACCTGAAGACCACCCGAGACATATTTTCCAGATAAGGAAACCGGACTTATGGAGTCCGTATTATCGCTATCAGCAGACAAAAAAAAGTGGGGTGGGTGTGGAAGAAAGCGCTTTTGTTAGTTTTTTTCCGTCATGGGATATTTCAACAGAAGTTTTCTCATTAGGGGCTTCCTAAACTTGGCTGTCTGACACATTTAACACCGGGGCGCTACATTTAGTGCAGAGTTGGGTGTTCAGAACTGTGGGGGGAGAAAAAGAGAAGGGTGTTGGGGAGGGAGAAATCTTTTGATGTATTGGAGGGGGGGCTATCGTTAGACCAAGTTTCTTTGTTGGATCTTATAGGCATCGATTGGGAATGGCAGGCAGTGTTGTAAATCTGGCTCCAGCATTGTTGAGGTTCACACAGCCCTACACTTCCGAGCCATTTTCGGCGCTTTTGTGTGACGACCGGGTACAGTAACAACATGTTGATACGTAATGAAGTCACCCGGTTCGAATTCAATATTGGGGGTTTTCGGATGTTGTGAAAGACGTGTAATAATGCAAACGAGGGAGGGCAGATTTGCATTAAATTAACTATGAATGCTGGGGGGGTGTGAAATATCAAACAATGCCATTCTGGGGATTGGGAATGCAGGATTGTTGATAGGAATGCCAGCAATAGCAGGATGTTTTTTTGTGTGTAAAAGACATGCGCACATTTATAATAATGTGAGTTTACATTAGTTCTATTGAATGTTTTATAGTTTTTTTTATGTTGAACCTTGTGTCCAATTTTTTTTTCCAGGACCGAGCAATACGTACGTCATGTCGGTGATGAACGGCATACCGTCCGACGCCACTCGTCGAGGCGTGTACCCTGAGGACGCCCTGAAAGAACGCTTCATCAAGGTGGGCATAGTTTTCCTCTCTTAGCACCTTTTAATTACAGTCTTCCGCCACGTGCCGCCAGATTTTTATTAAGAACGTAGCAAAAGTTTACCTGTGCGACCGCAAGAATAATCCTATAGAGAGAGAGACGCGAACACACACACAGAAAAAGTTTATTCCCAGCGAGGCGTGTTTAATACGTGCGAATAGTCTGGGTCTGCGGCCATTAGAGATAAAAGCACTGGGACCTGGAGCACCCAATAACGACCTGGACCAGAAAAAAAGGTCATAGGCCTTCTGAGAAGTGTATTTTCTTTAATTCCTCTTTCCATTTCTGCCAGCCCGTTTCGTGATTTACGACGTCTTTACCTTTCAAGCAGAGACGAATGCAGGAGTGATAAAATGTGTAGCAGTTTTTTTTAAAGTGCATCGAGGTTACCTGCACTGAATTAATGCCGTTTGTTAACATTTGGAATAGGTGGACCGCATTTGTCGTCGACTGGCCCTGATCGACGATAGCGGAGGAAGTCTGATCCGCTTCTTCACGTCGTACATGCAGAGCTTCTTCTTCCTCAACGCCTTTGAGCGTCCTCCGCCGAATGAGATCCGGGACGAGCCTGTGCCCTTAGACGATCTGAACACCTACCAAGTACTGGATCGAGTCAGGTACAGCTTGGACAAGGATGACCTGACCCAAGCAGTGCGGTACATGCATCTCCTGAAGGGTGCTCCGAAGGTGGCTGGTCGCGACTGGCTGGTCGAGGCGCGTCTGCTTCTGGAGACGCGTCAGGCTGCAGAGGCTCTGGTGGCCCACGCAGCGGCTGTTGGGGTGCAGGCAGCTTTGTAATTCATTTTTAGGTTCCTGGCAACAATGCAAAAAGAAATATAGGTCGCAGGGTCGTTTAGTGGTCAAACTGATGGCCGTGGTTTGGGTGCCCTAAATTTGTTGTATAGGTGTGTGTGTCTATGGAAAAAAAATAGGCGCACACTGCTGGAAAATAAAGGATCATCCTGCCATAGTCATGCGTAGTCATTCGGTGTCAATAACACCGGAATTGATTTGGAAACCCGTTTGTTTTTCTAACCGACTCATAAATAAACCATGAGCTGGCAATAACATTGAACCTGCACTCTCTGTACCTCCTTTCCCTTCCATCCTTTTGCTTTGTGTGTCCCCTCCAACTGATTCAATTACTCCTTCGCTCCCAGTCCATTTTTGCCTTCAGAACTGCTTCCTCCTTCATAGGAGTTCTGTTTGTTTACCTTCATACCCAACCTCAACTAATTGTATTACACCTGAACGTTGGTTGGTTGGTTGGTTGGTAGCAGTCGAGAGGGAAAATGGAGTTTTGGAAACGGGAAGGAGGCCAACCCCTGGAAAAAAAAAGTTATCTTGAAGAGTCTTGTCAACGAACAGAAGATTTTAGTGGATTGGATTTTTTATTATTTTTAACTCCTGGTTAACAGTGATGATCCTGTCCAGTAATTAGGCTGCCTGGCTCTATTTTACTGTAACTTGTATACTTGCGAATCATTTCGGCAGGCATCAGTCAAGTGCATTTTCCTGCCACGATTTTACTCTTTGGCGTCGTAATATGCGGCTGTCTGTTCAAGCGTTGGGTCTGCTGTCGGCTGTCGTGAAAAATTGTTCCTGGCACTTGACAGTTGGTACGGTCTGAAAACACCTGTTCCCTGCTCTGTTGTGTTTAACCTTGATTTTGTTCGCAGTTACACACTAGTCTTTGGAGCAGCTTCAACCTCTGTAATCGTCGTGTGGGTGAGTACCTGCCATATATTTTTTTTGCCCCATTTTCCTATTTACACTTAATGGTCAGGTTGCATGCGACCTTTCACGCCGGACCCATATAATACTTGATCCATTTCACTCTGCGCGAAGCTCCATGGATGTTTCATGTGGTGAATTGATATTTGCCCGAATTTATTTCAACCAGTAATGCCCTGCCTGTCAATAGATGAGAGTTCATGCTTTCCCGCATTCATTCACGTCCCGATATTTTTATACAGTCAGTTAATGGAGCTTTTTTTTTGTGCGATCATGATTGGGTTGTTGAACCGGAAAAATTGAATGCTCCTCATGTAACCTGTACTTAACGTCGACCATAACACTTGATATTTTCGACCAAAAATTTTTTACCTCAAAATATGAGATCCGGTTTAATGACCTTAAAACATGACTTGCATGACTAATTGCGATATTTGCATTAAAAGTTGCGACTGATAATTGCACTTCCTCCCCATATTTAAATGCTGTAAAAAACACATTAAAAAGCTCGAGTTAACAACTGAGATCCGGAGTGTGTGACAAAGCGTATGATTCGACATGTTCAATAAGGGCGTCCCCCACTTCTTGCTCACAAGTGGCGTCTAATTACGCAATAAAGCGCCTTGAGACCCCAGCCTGCTGGGAGCCTTCTCTCTTCAAAGGTCCGGTCTGGCTTTAATAATGCTAGTTTATTGTTGCGGGTTCCTACAGTCCGTGGGGGGCAAAGCCGCAAGTAGGTGGGGGAAATGAATGCCAGAAAAGATGCTGGATGGAAGGGGTGGGGACAAAGGCAAAAGGAGGGGCCAATGGTCCATTTGCTCTGCTCTTGTGCCAGCAGGGATGTACAAGGAATCACTTTGTCTTTGTGGATCGTTAATTGCTTCGCTTTGAAGAGGGGGAAAGGACGTGTCTTCAGGGGTGGAAGGAGGAAGGAAGAGGTGAAGTTGGAAGGCAAAGGGAAAAGGAGGTGGTGTTGAGGAGTGGGGGTCCTTCTTTTTCCCCCCCTCTTGCTGCCTACAGACATCAATACTGCACCAGGCACCTAGCATTTTCAATCAGGGTTGGTATGTCTAGGGGTTCTCCTCAAGCTCCTTGTGTTGGAATGACTCCTGAGATATTTAAAGGCCCCGATTGCTTACAGGTGGAGCCGCCATTCATTATGGAGCAAGGATTTACATCAACTAGGTCGGTAATTACTTCACAACTTGTGTAATGCGTTGGAGCGCTTGGGGACAGGACTTGGGAATTCATTATGTGTACGCCAGGTTTAGACTGGAGGTTTTTTTTTGGGGGGNGGAAGGGAGGGGGAAATTACGTGGGAGGAATTGTTACATTTTAATGCTGGTGTCACCACTGAGTTTGTAAAACCGGCCTTTACCAGTTAGCACGTCACTAATTAGCGGTTAAATCGGACCCATCAAGAAAGTGCTGTTAAGCTCCATATTATTACTGTAATTATGGCGCAATGCACCGATCTTGAAGCCTGCTGGCAACGATGCATTATTTATGAAGTACCGGTAACGCACTTGTCAGCTATGAAATATCAATCATTTTTGGACCATTTTTTTTCTTCCAGCCTGATTGTACACATCATAATTATGTAATGATATCTAAAAAAAATCATCATGATAATTAGTGCTGGAAAAAATAGTTTGTGGAACTATTCCCAGGTAATTGAGACATGAAATTGGCATATGGCGTGGTTGGTCGGAATTGAAAGGACATTTTGCGACAGGGACATCCCTCTGATTGCTTTCTGGTCCGCAATTGTGCAAACTGCCCACGTGGGCCACGTACACCGGAGGCTCCCCCCCTGCTGTGTGCTGGGGTGTAATACCAACCTTTGTTTGCTCTCTGTACAGCCTTCCCCTATTATTTTTTTTAAACTGTTGGGGTCGGTAGTGTCGGCCCTATTATTGCCTCCCGTCTCGCAGCAATGCACACTATGTGTAACTATAATTAACTGTCCATAAGCTAAATCTACCCACAGGCACCCCTTGGGTTGTGCTTTCCCCCAGTGGAGCATGGTGCTGGCCCGGAATTAAAATAATGTTCGACACATCTGTCGATTTGCGCTCGGTTTTTGGAAAAAAAAAAGAGAGAGGGGCGCCCCCTCCCATTTATTTCGAAACGCATTAAGCTAATGAAACGATTAATTTATGACGGATTAGCCAGTTTAGCCACAGCCTACTGATCACGGGGGGAAAAAGGCAACTTAAATTCGCCAACCGCAGCCATTTTTCGGGATATGGCGCCTTCGAAAATTCCAGCCTTTTTTTCTGTCTAATTTGCGAACTTTTTTTTTGTGTGTGAAGTGGTGAAGGATTCGAATGAATGGAAAATAGCACGTCCATTGGTCGGCCTGGGGGGGAACCTTGTTCTAACTTCCACTTTTATTTACCGTGCTAATAAGCGCCTTTGCCAGCGGAGCAGATGAACTACTGGTGCGTGAATTGGACACCGCGAATCCCAAATGGGAGCCCTTCAATCTCCATGCCGGCACTAGGAGTGGAACAAGCGGGGAAAAATGTCCGGACCCTTTCCTTTTTAATAAAGTTCTCTCTGCTCAGAGGGGTTTTTTTTTTCTGCACGTCCATGACAATCATGGTGTGTGCGGTAATTAGCGCTTCAATCATATGGACGTGAAAAATCTCGACAGTAAGTTCTGAAGTAGGGCCAGACATTTTTAGTCCAGATTGTATTGGTCGACCGAAAAACCGTTGGACGTTTATTACGTCGCGTTGACTATAATATCGTCACGTTTTAAATACGCAAGGGGATTATGCAACTTGTCTAGGTGCAGACATTACGAGATTGTTTAGGCGTTACTGGGCTCATAATGTGCAAATTATTAATTATTACGAGGAGTGACGTGTGTCCATGCGATTGACACACAATCGTGGCACCTAATTTCCCTCGTGCGTAAGAAATTGATGTCAACCATTGTGTCGCTGCAATAATGAGCAGCTTGTTAGCGCTCAAATTATTACTTAATAAATGTTTAATTTTCCAGAGGTGTTTATCATGTAATTGCTTAATTATATTGCAATTTTTCTCACACCCAAGATTTTGTTGCTGTTGCAAATTTGTTGTTGTCAACAATGAATGACAAACTTTTTTTTCCCGGGAGGCGACACATCACATCAGATGCTAATATTTCGCGACTTTTCATCCGCCTTTGATACATATTCATTAGGGTAAAGTCGACTCGTAGAGAGTG